>KE152106.1:679072-695442 GCA_000411095.1 Aethionema arabicum | reverse complement strand
CCGGCCACGCGGCGGTTTTAGTAGCGATGAATTGAAGTCCTTTAAGAGCATGAACCGCCGCAGAACTAGTCCGATCAAATCGGCGTGTAGGAGGAGCAGGACGTCTAGAGAAAACGCGACGCAATTCACGAGACGCGTTTTTTAAACGCGAAGAAGTTGAACGAAAAAACGCAAGAGAAGTCGAATTATTCAAACTAGTCTCTAACGTTTTCTTTGTAAGTAGTGCAAGCTCTGGATCTTCTAATTGTTGATTTCCATTACTGCTATTTCCAGCCGCTTGTTGAACGCTATGAACCGCGACGCCATCGTCTTTTATATCTAAAGTGATTTCAACGTATTCTTCGTCGTCGTTTTCGTAATCGTCACTTAAGCGTTTTGTGTTACTGTTGTTGCGTTTTGGTAGATCTGTAGCGAAACGCGCGTTTTTTTTAGACGCGCGTTTTGGGTAACCGAGTGGGCCGCTGAAGGTACTGCGATCGCTGGTGATACTATCGGTGTCGGAATTTGTGTCGGAGAAAGCTCCTCGGAGAATTCCGTGATCATCGGTACTTGAATTGCCTCGCCGCATAATTTTTTTTTCCGATTTGGTAATTTTAAAAGATAAAATATTTGATTTTTTTTTTGGTCACTCTATTTGATTTTGTGTGGTACAAAATGATATTTGGGTTTGTATAAAATATATATACAGATTTTATAAATAAAATAATATTAGGGAAGGTAGTGGGAAACTATGGATGGTCTTATGGTCAATTCTTTAGAAACCATTTATTTTGACTTTTTTTATTTTTTAAGAAGTTATTTTATGAATTTTAATTTTTCTTGCATACGTACGTTATTTCTTGTTTGTTCAAATTTGTAACGAGTTCTTGATTTTACATTTCAACACGGATTAGTTTGTTTTGTCTTTTTTTAATTTTTGTAAGTTTAGTAATAGTAATATATATTATATCATCCTATTTTGAATTTTCTTAGAGAAAAAGAGTCAAATTATTCTATAGAAGAATCATTTGAATTTTTAATGGTGCAATAAATTAGTTACTGATGATATTTATATTCAATGATGTTTTTACTTTAACGACATGATTTTAAGAATATATATGAAATATATTAAAACCATATATTCGAACATTATAACAAATGTGAAATGTTTGAATTGATTACTTGAATTGTATAGAAAAAGGTCTACACATGTTTTTACTACGTATTAATTTAAGTCACTTTTGTGTCAACAATAATTTATATAGAAAGATTTGTTAGTGTTTAAATTCAACATATTAATTTTTATAATTTTTCATCAAACGTGGGTATATATACCTATATAATTTGAAGCAAATTCAGCAGTGTAAATAATGCATGAATCATGAATGAATATGTAATTATAAGGTAATTTTAGCCGCCGGAGAGAAAAGTCGGTCCAAGAAGATGAAATAATTGAGTAAATCAAAAGAGGCAGGTCACTCCACCAAACACATGATACAAATGGCTTTTGTTTTATTTGAATACAAAAGGTGGCTAAGATATAAGCTTTTCTGAAACTGTGTGCTCAGTTTAGTACTTATATATATACACCATTATCGTATATATATTCTAATGGTGAAATAAAAGAAAATAATTTTGAAAATTAGACAAATATAATACAGTTATAGTAAACGATGAAAAGGTAGTTAACATATATAGTTGAACTTATATTATCTCTTTTTTTTGGTGTTGTTTTTATGGTTTGAATAATATATAACACATTTTTTTCCAAATAAAATAACTAAGATCTAAGTTTGATAAAGTATATAAGAAATCGTATATTCGTTAATGATGTAATTATTTTCAATAACATGTAATATATCATATGTTTCTTATCGTTATTGTTATTACATTATTACTTTTGTTATTATGAATATAATTATTATTATTGTACTAATAATTAAAAAATAAAATTAATAGTATATTGTACTCTATTTATGAAAATAATTGCATGTTGGTTTGTATATTTGGATTTATTTCACATTCAAATATACAAACTAACATGCATCTGTTCTCATAAAAATAGAATATTATATTATTCATGTAATTTTATATCGGCACTCTTCATATACATATATTATACAGGTAATCATATATACATATATATATATATATTATATTCGTACGTGTTTAAAATTAATTAAGCATGTGTTTGTGGACTCTGAAAAAATCAATTAAATGGGCCTAATTACCAAAGTAGTGGAAATATATCAAGTAGTTTTGTCAATTGAGAATTGTCTCCTTAATTTTAACTACTTTTTCTAATTTTATATAGAATCAACTCGGATAACGTAAACCGGAATCAAAACTAACACCAAATTTACAAGATATTAAATATAAGTATTTAAATTAATTAAAATGATTAATGTCATTTTTTTTATAAAATTCAATATATAACAGATTTATGATAATTTAGTAGATGATCTAAACTCACTATTTTAAATAGTGAAGTTTAAATCATTCGCTAAATTATTATGAATCTATCATGTATTATATACTATAAAAAACATTAATTACATTGTTTATCATTTTAATCGATTTAAATATCTAAGATATTTGACAAAAAAAATATCTAAGATATCTAATATTTATTATACGTTGAGTGTAATCAATATTTTTGTTTGTGTCTTTGTAAACGTAAAATAGATAAAATGTCAAACAATCAATAAAGTAAATTTATTTGAATATATAAGATTTATTAAAATCAAAGATTGATAAATCCACATATATGATATGATATCATCTTGCTTGAATTTAAAGTAAAACCAAAACCATCATCTTCGGATTTAAAGTGACGTCGACTAGGATTTTTTATATTATTAGTAATAATCGACGGTCCATAAAATATAATGATTCAAGACTTTAATTTAGAAAGGAAAAAATCAAAGTCAAATTGAAAAGATGCGTGAGAGGTTGGTGAGGTCAACGCAATTTGGATTTTTAAATTATTATATATTAATAAACAAAGATGACTTTGGTCCATTTTCTACTTTCAAACATTATTGCTCTTTGCTTCTAGAAATGTCACCTTTTAGATTTAATCACGTTTTCGTATTTTCTTTCGTATTTTTTTTTGGTAATTTTCCACAATTAAAAATCTAAATAAACCAATTTTGTTCCTGAAAAAACATAAAAAATAAACCAATTTTGTATAATATATTACGACTGATATTTGTCTTGGTTAGTGTAAATATTTTTAAATATTTTTGCTTAGTTTATAATTTATCTTGAAGGCTTATGTTTTGATATATTTTTTATGCTAAAGTTGGTTTGAATTTGAATCTATCTTGAAGACTTTGAAAAATCTGAATCTTATTATTAATATACGTTAACATTATCTAATTATCTTATATTATAAATTTATATACTCTATCATATTCAACATAATAAAATTAAAATACAATATTATCCTATAATAATCATATAAACGCATTTTGATGGTCTCTTTAAATCACTGCAAAACAAACATGAAAAAAATGAGTTTTTGTGGTTAATAAAATATCTTCATAAGAATTACAAAATCATATATGCACTTTAATTAAATATTTATCAACGGTTTATTCAAACCTTCCTACAAGTCCTATCACTCCTCTTCACTTTCCAATTCCAATCATATGAAGCTGCAACAACAAAAAACACAACATCATCATCATCATCATCATTATCATCATCATCATTATCAACATCATCATCATCATTATCATCAACTTACAAGATTGTTAATGGGTTTTTTCCAGTAGAATCCATGAATGATAAGAAAGACAAGATTGCATGCAATAAGAACATAGATTGGTAAGGCATGTATTCCCATCCATTCAAGTATAAAACTTGCTCTTTTGTATCCATAAACATCAACCTATGAAAAACACAAAAATATACAAATCTAAGTTGATAAAAATCTGAACGCTGTTAAGCTTGAAGATACTGTTCTAAAGAGTGGTTTTCAAGATATCAAACCATTAAGTATATTGCAGAAAACAAAAATCCTGAAACGCCTGCAGTTACACATAAGTAACTTAAGGTGTAAAGAGGCTTATTAAGATGCATCCCTGCAAAACACAACAGAGACTTAACAATGGCTTCATTGAGTTGAACAAGGAAGTAACTGAAACTTACCAAATAGGTCCAATGTTAAACCTATCATTAGAAGACAAAAAGAACGTATAATCCATTGATTTAGACGCTTTCTGTGGTCCTGTAAGAATCCAATTTCAGTGCAAAAAATGGTAAGTTTCAGAGATTAGTGTCACTACAAAGTAAGAAACCAATGAGTATTACCTTGAAGTGGATGATTATATGGCCGTAATGTAGACCAATTAGGCATGTAACAGTGGCCATCAACGAACTATAATTACACAATTTCAGTTATTTGATAAGCAATGAAGCGAAAAATCGGTAAAAACCATTTTTAGATAAGAAGCAGACCTTAAGAGACCTTCTGGATCAAAAGGAGCTTGACACCAAGAAGGAGCATCTGGAGGTAATGATCCATTGTATGGTGAATTTAAACTGCATTGCTGGGAATACATAATATATCAAATGATATGGGATTTACGAAAGAATTGTAAACAAAAAATCGAAACACGCAGGAGAAAAACAAGAACCTTTGTTCTTGCATATACAGGTTTTCTATACAAATGGTGGATACCAAGAAATCTACGGTCAAGCATTCCTACTGCATTGCAACCTGGTCCAGTGTCTCCTCTAACTCCGCAATTTACCTTTAGCTTCTAACCAATTAAGCATCATCAATATAAAAAGATAACATTTTCAAAACATAGTAGCAAGTAATGTAGGAGGAAGCAACAGTATTCAAACCAAGAATGTAGTCACTGTTGTTCTTGAATCTTCTGTTGAAATCTGATATTCCCAGTCCGGTACGTATAATCCATAGAGCAAAGATAAATATGTTGTTGTAATAATAAATGCAACTATCCTGTCAAATTACAAGAAAGTGTAAATATAACTAAATTGAAGATGTAAGGAGGCTAAGTTTGAGAAATTGAAAAGAGAGTTTTTTACCAGTGAAATCTGTACTTTCTGATCATAGATAACTCTGAGGTAACAGTAAGGTTTCCCTTTAACCAAATCTCACACAATGCAGTAACTAAGTAAGCTATCGCTATTCTCTGCAAACAAAAGCTTGAAATTTACATGAGAATAAGCAGAGACAAAAAGTAAAAAGCTTTTTGCAAGAACATATATTACCTGTAATATACCCATCAATCTAATTTTATCTACATCTACTCCATAAGTTAAACTGTTTATACCATGAATGAATCCTCCTGAAAAAGTTCAAACAATCATATATATATATATATCATCCAAGATTCTTCACTCTTTACTGAAACAGAGACAAACCTTGCAGAAAAAGACCAAGTAGCAGGAGTTTTAATGATCGAATCAAAGCTTTTCTTGTTGCAGCATATCTACTTGACAAGTTCTGTAAGAAAGAAACAGTTCAGTCTTGATGAATTTCCAGACGCTACAAGAACCCTTTTGAAGAGACCTAAATGAAGTTTGATATGAGATTCAATGGTGCAAAAGATGTATACCTTGTAAGCAAAGGCAAGAGAGACACCAACAATAAATAAGAAAAAAGGCATAACGAAATCTGCAAGTGTTACACCGTCCCAAGGTGAATGATTTATAGCTGGAAAAATCCCTCCAACATCATCAACAAGTATCATCAACTGCATCATTCCAAAAAACAACAATTCACCTATAACTCAATGTTACATTGGACTCTAATCCAAAAGAAAACTGAAACTTTAAGAAGCGATGAAAACAAGGGTGAAACGAAATCAGAGAAGATGAAAGACGAGAAAGAGAGAGAGTAACCTACAACGACGGTAAGGCCACGGAAGACGTCGAGAGAGACTAAGCGCTCCTTCTCAGACGAAGCAGCAGAGATCAAAGAACGAGAAATTTGGAGAGCAGATTCAATGTCTTTTTTATCGAATTCGAAACCCTTTTGATCTCCTCTATCCCGCCATTGATCATCGCAGCTTTTGTTGATAGGTTCGTAGATTGCCAATTTCGTCCGCATCCCGGCAAATCTCTCGATCTTTGCTTCTTATTCTTCATCCACTGCATCTGTTAATATAATAATATATATAGATTCGGGTAAAACTGTATATAGATAACGAGATTAAGATTAATTAAGTGAAGTGATTATGATTTGTTGTGTGTAAAGACTGTAAATTGTGTATATCTGAAGTAAATAAAACTCCGTACTTGATCAGTTTCTGATTCGCCCTTGGCCCTACACCACAACAACCGTCCACGAGGAACCACTTAGAAGTTAGAACGGTTTGTTCCTAATTAGTTAACTTTTAACTAATCTGTAACTCTCTCTCTATACCTACGAATTTATACCACGTGGCTTCTTGGGATTGGACCTTACCTGATTTTCATTTCTTGCCGTCAATTCCGAACTTGATTCGCTCCCAATGAATCTCCAAATCTCTCCCTCTCTCTAATCTCTATACCTTAATGGGCCTCGATTGGTCTTATGGGCCTCGATGGGTCTTATGGGTCTTAATGGAAGTAGAAGCCCAAATCATGAGACGGGTACCTGCAATCAATTACTTGTTCATCATTGGGCGTTTATGCCTAATTCATCGGAGAAGCTGAGGCATACCATGGAATTTTGATAGTTTCAATCACATTGAGATAAAAGACTACATATAAAATGTACTCAAATCACAAAGCGAGATAAGACACCGCGGAAATATGAAGTAACGAAAGACAGGAACTGTTAAGTGTTTTCAGTAAAAGCTTATTTAAGGTTTCATGTAGATGAAAACAAAACAACCTTTTTAGGCTTTTGTAGCTCCAGATTTCACAAGGTCTTCAAGCGCCTTTAGAATCTGTGGTTCACTCATACCATCCAAGTTAACACACCTCTCCACGCCCATTTCTGCACAAGGTGTGCAAGCTAATTAAAACGATGCTAAGAGTGTATACATCTATAATCGCTAATTTCCATGCTTAAGCTTCATAGTTTCATCTAAGCTCATTAGTATGCATAGAGTAGAGTATCAAAGTAGACTCTTCTCACATTGAGAATTCTCTGATTTCAAAAAGGTTAAGCACCTATGGAAGTCCTAAAATTTTGCATTTACATGGCCACAAAAGTCTATATAAAGGAGAAAAGACTTGACTTGCGATATAAACTCTATCACATTGTGGAAAAACACTGACATTTGATTGCCATTAAGTGAAAAGGAACAAAATCACAGCTATAACCATAAATTTTGGCATTCTCATCAAAATACAACAAGAAAGTAGGGAAAGTAATCATCATCTGAACAACAGAATTCAATAGAAACGATTAAGAGAATGAACTTATGTCTTGTGTTTACACACAATCCATTTGATCAATGTTCAAATCTCTGAGGGGGAATGCACATTAAGTAGAACAGTAAACTCAATAGCACTATAAAGTAGTCACATCTGCAACAATCAATAAACACATTCATGCGAAATTTTAATAAAGCTCAAATCCTAACTTGCCCACAATCTGTGGGATGATGGCATAAGCGTGAAATCAGAGCTCTTCTGAAATCTCAAAAATAAAAGATAAAAGAGACAATAGATTAAGCTATTACCATATCTTGCCCACATCTGAGGCTGAACTCCACTGCATTCACGGATAAGGATTGGGAATTTAGGGTTTAGAGACTTCAGATCTTTGTAGTTCTTCTCCACAAACGTTCTGAATCACAGAAAATAACGCTCAAGTCAAGAAAAGAATATCAGAAAATGAATGCGGGATGATCTATTGATTTGCCCAATCACACAGATTCTCGATCAACCCGAAAACAAAATTAGGAAATGAAACTAAGGCTGTAGAACCTGGCAGAGGCGCTCGCAGGAGAAGATTGACATAGAAGAACTCTGAGCTCTTTCAAAGACTTCGACAGGTTTCCCCTCCACGCCATCGCTCTTGATCCTCTACAGCTTCCGCGTAACAGAGAAGAAGCACGAGACGGATCTGCTTCGAGACGACAGAGAAGATATACCAAATTGGGCTCAAATTAAAATAAATCTAATAAACCAATTGGGCCTTATCAGCCCATTTAAATTTTAGCACGCCACTACGAACTAAAGTATATTTGCAATAAACGACATAATTTTTTTATATCAATAGCCAGTAAAAACACTATACTGTACCTATATTTTATATAAATTAAGCATATATCGTATTAGTATATAATAACAATTTAATCTAAACATTTTTTTCCAAAATATGGCCACATTTAGAACTGTGTATATACATATTCATAAGTTTAAGAAAAAAATTACAATCAAAATTAAATAAGGAAAAAAAACAGAGGAAAAAAAGGACTATATTAAAAGTTAAAACTAACGGCTATTTCTAAAAATACTTGTCTCGAAAAATTAGAAGTGTACATGACGATCAGCTTTATATATAAAGTCTAATCAATCTAAAAGTTTCAATATATTAAAAATTGTACGGGTTCAATTTGTGCAGTAATTTGTGCAATTTGTGCAGTAATTTGTTTATTAGACAAATTTGTGATCTAAATTGATGTTAAAATATAATAATGTAAAGATAGTTTCGTCTTCTTAGAGTATAGAAGAAAATCGGGTTAAAAAAAAACAGAGTATAGAAGAATGGAGCTATCTTCTTCCAACGGCTATATGAGACACTAAGTAACGGCTATATGAGACTCTAACGGGAAAGACATCGAAAATTTGTGTGATTAGCATTTTTTACACTTTTGTATAAAACAAGGATTAGTCCATATTAATCCCAAAACAAGATTTGTTGATAAAATACAATAGTATATTTAATCCATGATAAATATTATGAAATTTAGTTAGTTTAATACATTGTATAAAGTATTCATGTGAAGTTATGGAATTTAATAAAATTTTAGGATGGTTAATAACTAAACCGGAAACTTAATGAAATTAAATTAAATTAAAAAGAAAATAAAAGGGGGTTGGTTTGAGATCTCACCTACCACCAAATACCAAATGCTCTTCAGGTAGCAAACAAATTGCGTCCACGGTTTCTCACTTTTCCTCTCCCGCAAGTTTAAGCCTCCCTCCTCTGCAACTTTAGCTCCGGCAACTTCGAGGAACCATGGCTTTGCAAATGCATAGCACTTCGTTTTTCACTAACTTCTCTCCGTCGACCACAGATGTGCGTAACGGACTCTCACTTCCAACTGTTGCGATTCGCCGGGAAATGTTTACGGCGTGGCGAGGTTTCAGATGTAGTGTCGCTGGAGTTGGAGGAGATGCTGGGAAGAAAAAAGCGGTGCCGAATTCGAACTATGTTGTACCTATGGATAAGTTTTCCTCTTCTTCGTCGATTACTCGGCCTTTGATTGAGATACTTCGTGATCTTAATAAGAAGATTCCTGATAATATTGTTAAGAGCCATGATCCTCGCGCACCTGCTGCTTCTTCTGGTTTCATCCCTTGGTACTTGATTGTTTTCGTTTTTTTGGATCTCGATACAATGGAATCAAGTGTTGTTGCTCTTTTTTATCTGACTTGTTTGGTAATTTGTAGGTATCATGCGAATCGGATGCTTAGCTTCTATGCTCCTGGTCCGTAGAGACTATTGCATTATCTAGCTGGTTATTGAGTATCATCTACTACTTCTTGTTCTGCAGAGGCTAATTTGAATCTTGTACTTTGTTGTCTGCAGGATGGTGTGGGGAAGTTCGTGATGTTATTTTCTCTGAGAATGGTAATGTCACTGTTGTTTACCGTCTCACAATTCGTGGCTCTGATGGTGAGGTAAGCTTCTCAAGTTTCTCTGCCTTTTTATCTCCCTTATTCTTCTGTCACTACATCAACTCAATCTTCGTCTTGGCAAAGGAGTTCATGTGTTGATACGTCTGTTTGTGTAGTTTTGTGCAATGAAACTTGCTTCTTTCTCATTGTCTCTTCCTATAGGACATAGCTTGATGGTAGTCTACAAGAGTTTAGTAACGGTTAAGGAAAACTATGTATAGTTCTGAAGAAATGATTCATAGTACTAGTTTTGATTTGCATAATGTTTCTTTCTTTACTCATCTTTCTGGTGCAATGCAAGTTTACTATGGATCTTTCAGACATTGATGATGCCAAACAATGGCCAATTTTGGCCATTGTTTAGCACCCTCTCACTAAAAGTTAGGACTTTTTCCTGACTTGGGCAAAGACATGGAAAGAATCAACTTTAGGCCTTTGTAATCTATGTCAATGCCTAAAGTAGCATCATCTTTATTTAAAGGACTGATGCAGGACTAAGTAATAACCTTTTTTTGTGTTAATTATCCAAAGTTGAAGTATCATGTTACTTTCTCTTGATTGCAGGCACATCGTGAATCGACTGGAACAGTATCAGCAACGGATGATCAATCAGAAGATCCAGTAGCTACAGCTGAAGAAATAGCATTTTGCAGAGCTTGTGCTCGATTTGGTCTCGGTTTGTATCTGTATCACGAAGAGTAAGGCGACATAAATGTCAAATCTGTTGACTTTTTTTCCCTTTGATGCGATCATCAACTAAGTTAGAAGAAGACCAGGAAGTACCAAAATATGCACTGATGGCCATAAACGAAGTTAAAAGAATAAAAAAAAAGGCAAATTGGTAACTCCGTCTATTTATAACCACACTTTTCCCATGCTTCATATATGTACCTTTACATTTTATAAACACTAAAAAAATTAGAACTTATTGATAATACAAAAAAAAACTTTGTTTAACCAAAAATATATTTATATATTAATACAGATATAAATAGCAATATGAAAAGTAAGGTGGAATACAGTGCATTGCCTTAGGTAAACTTACTGTTGTTATGTACCTTTTTTGTTTATGCACATTTATGGTTTGAGAAGTTTTGGACCCATATTTGAAGCCATCCAAGAAGTGATTGCATCAACGAGAAAGGCTAGATCTTTCGACATTTCTCCGCGAAGGATCTTCGAGTCTTTTCCTAGTGATCCTCCTACCTCTTTAGCCATAGATTCCCATGGTGTTCCGACAGCAATGTTGGCTAAAAACTCACTTCCTCGATTCACTGCTTCTGCCATTGCTGGTGGAACATCCGGGAGAGCCTGTCGGATAAGAGTATATATCGAATCTAGTCCCCTGATATCTATGATGCTCAAGACAAGACAAGTTTTGGGTTTAAATGAACATGGTACCTGTTGTAGAGGGAGTCCGTGATCTCCTGGAAGTGTACGGAGAGACATGTCTAGCTTTGAACTAATTGATGATTCTACGCCAAGTACTTGAGCTAAGATTGATGTTTCATCTATTGAATCATCTTTGAATTTTATCAAAAGATTCCTTGAGATTCCATAGTAGGATCTTATCTGAACATTTTTAGCAAGAATCTCAATTAGTGTGATATACAATAAAAGTTTCATGATGAAAAATAAAGCGAAAACATAAGGGGTTTCACCTACAAGGCGTCGTGTTTCTTCTGGTTTTGGAATAAAATCTTCTCTTCCCTTTACCAAGTCCATGTATAAAGGAGGAAGCTGTTCCACTAATGGTAGAATTTGCTTCATTATCGGAGGGCTAAGCGTTTCTAATTGCTTTCGCGTCATCTCTGCCTGGAAACAAATTTTTTTGTCAGTTATTCGAGCATTATTGATTACCAACAAAGAAACTGATCAAACATAAATATCAAAAACATATCAAAAGAAGTATTAATTGAACATCCATTGATATCATTAGGGAAACTAGAGAAGAGGTACAGAATCTCACCCCTAGGCGGACCGTTGGGGATGTTGCTACCTGTGATAACAATGGTCCAAGGCTTTGAGCCATTGGTACAAGAACCGGGGAGAACAAAGGGATAGCTAAACTCGCTTCCTGCAAACATTAAGGGATGCAAAAAGTTATAACCTTGACAGGTATTGCTGATTTTGTAACATGATTCATAGTATTTTCTCTATCTGATATATAAAGGAAAAGGTAATAAACTCGTTTACCTTGTTGTTGAATGCCATAAATACATTCCCACTTCGCTGAACAGCATACCTTGATCCTGAAATGTAACCAGATAAGCTATTCAATAAACACTAATGAGCTGAATCAGTTTTATGAATTCATAACCAATAAACCCTAGTTCGTTACCAATCAGAAGGTGAATGACGGATCCTAATGAATGACCTATCCCAAATGAAGGAAGATCCTGCACCTGTTGAGAGAAAATGGATTACTATTCATATATCATGTTCCTAATTCCAACAACATCTCTCTTTTCCTGGAGAAAAGAACAAGCCAGAACAAAAATGTTTCTTGATTCTCCAGGATCAATGAAAGATACTCACTTCTTCTTGTAGAGATCGGCAGCATCTATCAAACTTCATTTGTACTTCATCTGCAATAAAAAAGTGGTCAAAACCACTAGCATAGGGTGTCGCAATGACCAAAACATCCCTGCACGAGAGATAGAGTTTTAGAATCATGCACTAAACAGTAAACAGCAGAACAAGACCAACAATTTATTAGAAAAACTGAGTTAGAATGGATTTTGACGTTATTGTTTGCGCTGTTATATTTTTTGCAACTCTCTTTAGAAGAGTATTCAGACGCATTTCATATAAGTGATCAGAGAAAGCCTCAACAATAATTACAAACTTACTTCTCTGCTAATCTTTCAAGAAACAATCGGTAGGTAAGCTGGGGTGCTGCACCAACAAATATGCCACCAATGAAATGGACAACCATCTTTGGCTTTGAGTTTCTTGGTTTGAGAACCCATGCTCCCTAGAACAGTTATATGAATTATTGGCAAAATTCCAAAAAAACTTAATCCCCAGATTATACACTTCTCCCTGTATGACTTTGATTCTTAAAAATGCATTCATTACAGCATAATCCTAGACCTAGATCGTGTTTATCTAATCTTTAAGTCACTATGATCGTCATCACTGTCTAATCTAATCAAGTTCACGAACTGGAAGATAATTGGATTAGAAGAATTAGATAACACAAAACACACCTCGACTTCTGACCAATTAGAGGATCCACCGGAGCTACCTTGAGATTGTTTGACAGTCTCAGTGAGTAACCTGCCACAGTAAGAACAAGTCAATTCAAAGGCAAAGCTAGTATGCAATCAGTAAAACGCCAAGTACCTTTCAATCTCGCCGTAGACTTGAATTCCAGAAGATTGAGTTCGATCTCTATCCTTGTCGTAACTACAACAAACTCTTGGTGACACACGTCCTTTACCGATTCTAACAACCGCGGAGACAGAACGGGAACTGCCAGAAAAATCATTAAATCTCCGTCTGGGAGAAAAACGCGGGGATGTCCAGAGGCCACAAGTAGCCATAGTTATCGAGACGAGCTACGATTCTGTAGTTATAGAGCTCTTCTCTTCCAGGTTAATCGTCGAGTACTTTTCTTCTCTTCTCTCTGATTTTGACGGTTTTGAAAAATCAAGCGTGTACGCATCTGAGTTGGGGATTTCTATGAATGTAACAGCTTCGTGTTCTTAGCTAACGCAAACATCGTGATCATCCACAAAAGTAAATTACACATAAACGATATAATCTGAGATTAACAAATTACGATCTAATTTTTACAAAAGGTAAAAAAAAAACAACAGAAACAAAGACTAAGGTGAAGTAAACCAAGTCTAAGCCTATTTTTTTCACTTCCCCCAAACTTTTGTCTAAAAAAAAAAAATTTTGGTTGAGAAATGAAGAACGAAAAAATCCAATAAAGACCTCTCTATACTCCCTCCATTTTTTTTAAAGAACAAAGTGTTAAAAAAACATCTAATTTTACAATGTGTCAAATTAATACAAATATAAACGTGGTGGGACTTAGAAGTCACAAGAGAAGAAGACAGCAAAATCCAACCAAAGGACTTTGCAAATCTGAAGTCAGCTCGCTCTAAGAGTTAAAGCCTATTCCATATTGTACAACAAAAACCAACACAGTTTACAATAAACCAATTCTCTCTTCTTCTTTCTTTTTTGTCTTAATTAAAACTCACAACACTTGTTTTCTCTGAGAGGGAGAGAGGTCGTCTCAGAAGTCACAAGTCAAGAAGCAGTACGCCACTCGAGCTCGATTTGGATCTTCCCATTCTTTGAATCGATGAGGTGAAACTTCTGATTCATCCTTTTGTTGTTCACCACATCAACCACTGGGATGTCTACGTACCCCAATGTTTCCTGCAAGGATCACTCACACACACTCTTGTTTACTTTTACTGTGCGAGTGAGACGAAGGAGTTTCAAGTCTATGTTTTTGTTTACCTTTGGATGCAGAAGCCCTATCCTCGTCGAGGTGCTCAACACTTCAACGTGCATTTTCTCACGAAGAGGAGGCTCCTCTAGCATGAATGAGAACTCTTCTCCCCACCTTGGATCTCTGTTTTTCTTCACTTGCTGTTGCAAACAAAAACAAACTCAATTCCATCAACCTCTACCTACACTTTCATTTATGTAAAGAGCTTTTAACACAAAGAAACCAACCTTGGTTTTCCTCTCTTCTCCTTTGAAATATATGCGCACATAAGGATTAGTATGGTGTTTTCCTTCAACATCCTCAGCCGAATGCACAATCACCACCAACATACCTCCAGAAGCCGGTGTGCCTTCTGGCGCTTTCTGCACTGATTGACCTTCTTCAAAACCTTTCGGCATCTCTTCCTCCGTGAATGGCTTATAAAAGAGTTCAACTTCTAACTTCCCCCGAAACTTCTTCCCCTCCCCTTCTTCACTCGGATCTAGACTCTTGACCAGTTCCAAGGTGAAGGTTTTATGTTCGTCGGGTTTCATTTCTTTCAACGCTAACACATTCATGCCCATCTTGTCATGCTTCCCAATCTGTCAGAAAAATAAATTTTCAAGTACCATATCAATCTTTGAATCCTACTCCATGTGACCTGTCAGCCTCTGAAAACAGACATATATAGTACTCGGGGTCTCGCCCAAGCTGTCAAGGCCTAATAACTTTACCTGTTCCCAGTCATACACAGTGAAGTGTAGAATCTGAGTCTGGGGATCTCTAACTGAGAATTTGAACTCCTCATTCCATTCAGGATTCAAATTCTTGTGCTTCACAGTGGTCTTCTTAGATGGAACCTTATCTTCAGAGAGTTTAATTTTTACGTATGGGTCTGACCCACCCATCAAATCTTTTTTCCTCAGCCCAACAGCCCTCAATACTTTCACATGGACAATTCCAACAGGCCTTCTGAACGCTCTGCAGATTATAAACAAAGTCGGTAAGCAACAGTGAAGGTTCTTGGGCGATGATTAAAAAGAAAAAGGCAGAATGGCATACTTTGCAGGGTCAAGGATTGGAACTACAAGGGTCTTGGGCCAAAGATACATGTTTGCAACTTGATCCTTAATTTGCTCCTGAAAACATTTACACAGAGATGGAACTACAAATAAAGATTTGATCCAGCAAAAACTTGAAACCTAAAAGACAAAAATCACTTCCACCAAATAAAAAATTGAAGCTCAAATTGGATATCTCAGCCACACAAGATGTTAAAGTTTCATCAGCTCGTTCTGCCTTACAAGATTGATACAAAACCGCGCAGTAGTCCCTATGATGAACAACCATACATAACCCCAAGTTAAACAAGTCGGCAATCTAAATGATGTTAGAGAAAGATATAGACCTGTACAAATCTGTAGAGGCCAGGGATTGCCATAAGATCTGCTCCGCCAAGCTTCAGACCAAAATCAACGTGTGGCTGCCATAGTAAAAAGGAATGCTCAACAACACAAAAAGATTCTACCAAATATTTAATAAAGAGGCAAACTACTAATTGACAAATGATCTTATAAAGAAAACGGTCAAGACAAACCCTCTCCATAAGAGACACATATATGCTGGCAAAACAAGGAAAACTTGGCACCAACGGCTTGAGTGTGATACGGGGCTGAGCAAAAACTTGCAGATCAACCACCTGAGAAAATTTCTTCGGTAAGTGTATGCACCAGAAAAAGGGAAAAATCATGATTCCTCATAGTAAATATGTCATTCCTCGTTAGCAAGATAGCTTATTACCTGAACTGTTGCTTTCAACCCAAATGCTTTAATGGCAACCAAGATATTGGGGTTCGCAGCCCATTTGAGGATTGGTTCCATAATCAACTCCTTCTCATCTGTAAGATAAACTTTCATCCCTAAAAAGAGAAAATGAATACGCGTAAGTTTTGGAATCAATTCACAATCATCTTTAGCATGTGGTCAAAGTTTTCTCCACCACTAGTCCCCTAAAGCTTTTAGTTCAATACGAGAAAATGAAACTCAAGTAGATATTGAAGATGAACAGATTGGATTCACCCACCTTGAAATGTAGGAGGTAAAGAACCTAGTGTAAGAG
>KE152106.1:660579-672835 GCA_000411095.1 Aethionema arabicum | reverse complement strand
GCAAAGCCGATCATCGAGGAGCAGATACCAAAGTACAAAATTGACTCTGTTGAATTTGAAACTCTTACACTAGGTTCTTTACCTCCTACATTTCAAGGTGGGTGAATCCAATCTGTTCATCTTCAATATCTACTTGAGTTTCATTTTCTCGTATTGAACTAAAAGCTTTAGGGGACTAGTGGTGGAGAAAACTTTGACCACATGCTAAAGATGATTGTGAATTGATTCCAAAACTTACGCGTATTCATTTTCTCTTTTTAGGGATGAAAGTTTATCTTACAGATGAGAAGGAGTTGATTATGGAACCAATCCTCAAATGGGCTGCGAACCCCAATATCTTGGTTGCCATTAAAGCATTTGGGTTGAAAGCAACAGTTCAGGTAATAAGCTATCTTGCTAACGAGGAATGACATATTTACTATGAGGAATCATGATTTTTCCCTTTTTCTGGTGCATACACTTACCGAAGAAATTTTCTCAGGTGGTTGATCTGCAAGTTTTTGCTCAGCCCCGTATCACACTCAAGCCGTTGGTGCCAAGTTTTCCTTGTTTTGCCAGCATATATGTGTCTCTTATGGAGAGGGTTTGTCTTGACCGTTTTCTTTATAAGATCATTTGTCAATTAGTAGTTTGCCTCTTTATTAAATATTTGGTAGAATCTTTTTGTGTTGTTGAGCATTCCTTTTTACTATGGCAGCCACACGTTGATTTTGGTCTGAAGCTTGGCGGAGCAGATCTTATGGCAATCCCTGGCCTCTACAGATTTGTACAGGTCTATATCTTTCTCTAACATCATTTAGATTGCCGACTTGTTTAACTTGGGGTTATGTATGGTTGTTCATCATAGGGACTACTGCGCGGTTTTGTATCAATCTTGTAAGGCAGAACGAGCTGATGAAACTTTAACATCTTGTGTGGCTGAGATATCCAATTTGAGCTTCAATTTTTTATTTGGTGGAAGTGATTTTTGTCTTTTAGGTTTCAAGTTTTTGCTGGATCAAATCTTTATTTGTAGTTCCATCTCTGTGTAAATGTTTTCAGGAGCAAATTAAGGATCAAGTTGCAAACATGTATCTTTGGCCCAAGACCCTTGTAGTTCCAATCCTTGACCCTGCAAAGTATGCCATTCTGCCTTTTTCTTTTTAATCATCGCCCAAGAACCTTCACTGTTGCTTACCGACTTTGTTTATAATCTGCAGAGCGTTCAGAAGGCCTGTTGGAATTGTCCATGTGAAAGTATTGAGGGCTGTTGGGCTGAGGAAAAAAGATTTGATGGGTGGGTCAGACCCATACGTAAAAATTAAACTCTCTGAAGATAAGGTTCCATCTAAGAAGACCACTGTGAAGCACAAGAATTTGAATCCTGAATGGAATGAGGAGTTCAAATTCTCAGTTAGAGATCCCCAGACTCAGATTCTACACTTCACTGTGTATGACTGGGAACAGGTAAAGTTATTAGGCCTTGACAGCTTGGGCGAGACCCCGAGTACTATATATGTCTGTTTTCAGAGGCTGACAGGTCACATGGAGTAGGATTCAAAGATTGATATGGTACTTGAAAATTTATTTTTCTGACAGATTGGGAAGCATGACAAGATGGGCATGAATGTGTTAGCGTTGAAAGAAATGAAACCCGACGAACATAAAACCTTCACCTTGGAACTGGTCAAGAGTCTAGATCCGAGTGAAGAAGGGGAGGGGAAGAAGTTTCGGGGGAAGTTAGAAGTTGAACTCTTTTATAAGCCATTCACGGAGGAAGAGATGCCGAAAGGTTTTGAAGAAGGTCAATCAGTGCAGAAAGCGCCAGAAGGCACACCGGCTTCTGGAGGTATGTTGGTGGTGATTGTGCATTCGGCTGAGGATGTTGAAGGAAAACACCATACTAATCCTTATGTGCGCATATATTTCAAAGGAGAAGAGAGGAAAACCAAGGTTGGTTTCTTTGTGTTAAAAGCTCTTTACATAAATGAAAGTGTAGGTAGAGGTTGATGGAATTGAGTTTGTTTTTGTTTGCAACAGCAAGTGAAGAAAAACAGAGATCCAAGGTGGGGAGAAGAGTTCTCATTCATGCTAGAGGAGCCTCCTCTTCGTGAGAAAATGCACGTTGAAGTGTTGAGCACCTCGACGAGGATAGGGCTTCTGCATCCAAAGGTAAACAAAAACATAGACTTGAAACTCCTTCGTCTCACTCGCACAGTAAAAGTAAACAAGAGTGTGTGTGAGTGATCCTTGCAGGAAACATTGGGGTACGTAGACATCCCAGTGGTTGATGTGGTGAACAACAAAAGGATGAATCAGAAGTTTCACCTCATCGATTCAAAGAATGGGAAGATCCAAATCGAGCTCGAGTGGCGTACTGCTTCTTGACTTGTGACTTCTGAGACGACCTCTCTCCCTCTCAGAGAAAACAAGTGTTGTGAGTTTTAATTAAGACAAAAAAGAAAGAAGAAGAGAGAATTGGTTTATTGTAAACTGTGTTGGTTTTTGTTGTACAATATGGAATAGGCTTTAACTCTTAGAGCGAGCTGACTTCAGATTTGCAAAGTCCTTTGGTTGGATTTTGCTGTCTTCTTCTCTTGTGACTTCTAAGTCCCACCACGTTTATATTTGTGTAAATGGATTCGCAAATATTTGTTTAAATGGATTTGCAATATAGAATTTCATTATTAGGTTCATTATTGATTGGTTCACAATATTATCATACTTTTCAATATATTTGCATAGGTATTTAGTTGGCCGTAGCATTCATGATAGAAAAAAAAAATGGACTATATTGGCAATAAACGAAAGTAAAGAGAAGATATCGCAATATTTATCGTTTATTGTATATTGCCGCCGTGTAGTGTAGATGCTAAACCACTGAAAGTAAGTGCTGAAATTTCAATAATGTTGACCATCCAAATTTAACAAATTAATAAATAAATAAAAAAAACACTAAAACGCTAAAGAAGACTTGGTTTGGTTTTATGCTTTGGGAGAGCGATGTCTCCGCGTTTATCTACTCCACTTTAAAAATTCATTTTCCGCCATGAAACCTCTGCTTCAATGGCGTTTCCAATCTCAATCTCTCCTTTCTCCTTTTGCTTTTACTCTTTCATTCTTCTTTCTTCCTTCTTCTTTACCTCTTTCTCTCTCTCCACTGTCTCAATCTCTTATACCTCTGATCAATCTCTCGTTTGTGCTCTCACAAATCGCTCTTCTCTCCGTTGCTCTAGCTTCCCCTTGGATTCGATTCGAGTTTCATTAAGCAGTAATCTCCAGAATCAATCGTTTTCCGGAGTCGTTTCCGGGAATGGATTCATCTGTGCGTTACTATCGCGGCAAAATTCCAATAGCTCCACACTTCTCTGTTGGAGATTCTCTGTTAATGGAACTCGTATGTTGCAGAAAAGGATCTATCAAGGACCTGAAATCGAAGAGCTCCAATCTGGAAGCTCCCGCATTTGTGGAATTGAAAAAATATCAAAACGCCTCCGTTGTTGGCAACCGGTCTCTCCGCCGCCGGTGAGATCATCCCGGAGCTATAACTCCATCGCCGTCGGTGAAAACTTTCTCTGTGGATTAACTAATTCACCTGAGACTGGGAGTATAAACTGCGAAGGAGAAAACAAAGGTATAATCGCAAACGCGCCGCGTGGAGACCGTTACATCGCGATTGCGGCTGGTTCAAAATACGCGTGTGCGATCACGTTTGAAAACGACGTAGTTTGTTGGGGCGAAACGCAGGATCAAACGTCGTTTTCATTACCACGTGGCAAATTTTCAGCGTTAGCGTTAGGTGATAATAACCGTAGCTGTGGCTTAAGATGGTCTAATAAAACAGTAATTTGCTTTGGTAACAACTTTAGTTTACCAAAGTCTCTTGAAGAAATTCATTTCACTTCTATATATGCTAAAGGCCAAATCTTTTGTGGAGTTGCTACAAAAAACTATACTTTATATTGTTGGGGGAATAACGATTTCGAAAACGGCGTTTTCGTGCCGTTTCGAGCTGCGGTATTGCCTGGACCTTGTAGAGAACGATGTTCTAATCCATTGTCTGGTTCAGAGTCGTTATGTAGCAATGGATTCATGATTTGTGAGTTGAATAATGAGTTAGGGGTTTCTGAAACGGCGCCGTCTCCAGAGTCAACACAACATTTGAAGAAGAGAAAGACTTGGAGTAAACGAAACGTTGCGTTTTTGGTGGTGGGATGTGTTGGAACGTTTTGTTTACTAGTTGTTATTGGTTTCTTTGTGTTTAAGTTTTGTAAGAGATATTGTGGATGTCGTCGTGTACATGATTCTGGACGTCTTGATGATGTTGGGAGAATTGAAGTACCGAAGCTTGAGAAGAGATTGAGTAGTTTAGCTAGTTTGGGAAATAATGGTCAGCTTGTGGAGTTTTCAATGGAGGAGCTGACTCGAGTTACCGAAGGGTTTTCGGTTCAGTTTCGGCTCGGGATTGGGAGCTTTGGGTCGGTTTACCACGCGGTTCTTGAGGATGGACGTCACGTGGCGATCAAACGAGCTGAGGTTATGAATCCTTCATCGTGTGGGATCACGATGAGAAACCGGAGAGAGGATAAGGATTCGGCTTTTGTGAACGAGTTAGAGTCTTTGTCGCGGCTAAACCATAGGAACTTGGTTCGGCTCTTGGGGTTTTACGAAGATGTGGAAGAGAGGGTGTTGGTGTATGAGTATATGACCAATGGGTCACTTGCTGATCACTTACACAATCCAAGATTTGAACCTTTATCATGGCAGATGCGTTTGAGGATTGCTCTTGATGCAGCTCGTGGAATCCAGTACCTACACGAGTTTGTCGTGCCCCCGGTTATCCACCGTGATATTAAATCGTCGAATATACTCCTCGACGCAATGTGGGTCGCTAAGGTATCGGATTTCGGTCTCTCTCAAATGGGTCCAACCGAGGAAGAAGACGTGTCGCATCTCTCACTACACGCAGCTGGTACACTAGGCTACATTGATCCGGAGTATTACAGACTTCAGCAACTAACGGCGAAAAGCGATGTTTACAGCTTCGGTGTTGTGTTACTCGAGTTACTGTCCGGTCACAAAGCGATCCACAAGAACGAAGATGAAAACCCAAGAAACGTGGTGGAATTCATTGTACCTTACATTATGCAAGACGAGTTGCATAGGGTACTAGACAAGAGGATACCACCGCCAACACCATACGAGATAGAGTCAGTAGCTCATGTCGGGTACTTAGCGGCAGAGTGTTTAATACCGGTTGGTCGTGAAAGACCGTCAATGGCGGAGGTGGTGAGTAGCTTAGAGAAAGCTTTAGCTTCTTGTTTGGCTGCTCCAAAGACAGAACCCATTTCTCGATCAACGACTAAGTCATCCACTACTTAGTAACCGCGTGCTGCTTTTTCTCCGACGAGATAATGACTTTGTCTCCTTTATTCTTTTTTTCAATTATCTTTAGTCAGATAATTATTATTCATTGGTACAGAATTTTTGTAAAGAATTCATTAAGGTCAAAGCAAAAGTCATTGAGAGATTCGTTGCTCCTTTTTCTGCATTACGTAACATAAGATCCAAAGTCAATTACTACAGTAAAAACAGAGAACAAAAGCCTAGCTTATATTAAACTCCAATGAAAAGTCTAAAGTCTAAATCTGTGTATTAAAATATGGAAAAAAAACGTGTACCTGAACAATCATGTGAAATGTCATGGGTTTACCATAACACTACTTAATTATTTTTTCCAAGTTGAATTTAAACGCCAATGGTCAAGAGTAGAAAGATAGACTAAGAAATCTTCAGGGTCCTACATGACTTATTAGAAATCATTCAGGAGTAATATTCTAACAAGGAAACAGAGTATCATTCTTCATTAATGTAAAAAGCGAAGTACAGAACAGTGGTCTAGTTTCAGTAAACAAGTATTCTACACAGATTATAAAAACAAGTTTGCATCTTTCTGAGGTTTGAAGTAGGGTTTGTATTACTGGCAATTAACATACCTGTGAATGTTGATATGAGGGATATCAATCAATGAAACACTGGATATTTACCGTTGGGTCGGTCCATCTCATGAATGATTCAAGGGCTAAGGATTCAAATTGAAAGTGTAGTTGGAGTAGTGTTCCTCTGTTGAAGCAATTCAGTTACAGCTGTATCAATCTGGGCAAAGACTTCTTCCTTTGCACAATCTCCCTTTATCTGCATTATAATAAACAAAGTACCATTTTATTAAAGAATCACATTTAGAACTAAGAGCAAAACCGGAATGGAAAGGGTGTGAGAGAAAGCTTATGCCTTGATAATTATATCCTCGTACATAGAAACTACATCTCTCACGTTTTGGTTATGAGTCTTTAGCCGCAGTTTTGCCTATCACAAGTGAAAAACGTTTGGAGACAGAATTAATACAAGAGTGAGTAAGATGCAGAAATATATAAGTATCGACTTGCCTTCTCTTCCGTATCATCAAAACGCTGGGTGAGTCTAGCAGCTATTTCTTCTGTCTCCGGAGGAGAATACTTCAAGTGGTATATCTTTCCTGTGACTGGATCCAATCTACGCCCAACAACTCTTTCAATTAGAATATCTTCAGGAACCTGTCTCAAAAACAGAGTAGGCGTAAATCACAAGACCTAGAATGCATAAATTTTAATGAAAAAACAAATAGTTAACGTAACTGGTTTTTTGGACCAATCTACCAAAGTTATATTTTCAGCAGTCTACTTGCAGAATTCTCTTTGGTCTAAACACAAATAACTCCTCCAATGCATTGAGTGACCATACATAATAAATCCTAGAGACTCTGTTTAAATGGTAGATAAGGAAAATTAATCGTAAAAGAGTGCATACTTCGAGGAGGATGAATAGATCAGGCTGGAATCCAAATCCCTTAAGAGCTGTTGCCTGTGACGAGCTCCTCGGATATCCATCCAAAAGCCATCCATTTTGTTCTGAATCTGACTGTGACAAACGCTCTTTTACCATCAATACAACTATTTCATCAGGTACCAATTGTCCTTGCTCCATATGCTCTTTTGCACGTCTTCCATTTTCACTTCCAGAAGCAATTTCAGCTCTCAACAAATCTCCAGCAGAAATATGCACCAAACCATACTGCATATCCACGAAAGAGGAACTTAATTCAATCTGCTTCTGTTTTGTGAGAGATTCTCATTCAGCAAAGAGCTAGGAGCTTATGTTATGAACAACCATGATGAAAAGGCAGAACGTCTTCCCTGCAAACAGGAACCTAAGAAGAGAACAAATATGACTAATAATTCCTAAGAAACATCGCATTTTCATCACGGAAACGATTACCTAGTCAAAAAACTCTGCTTCAGTCTCAGCTAAAGAACTACAGCAATACTAATTTTACCAATATGCACCTCTTTAAAAAGAGTATCCATGAGTTAGTAAAACGCATTCATCGAATGACACAGCAAAAAATTGGTTCCTAAGGAAAAGCTCGGGATCAGCTCATAAGATGCAACCGTAGCAGAAGTTGAAGTTCAATTGCAAAATTGATCAGACTAATTTCACAAGTTCGTCATGAAATGAAGACAAGATATGCAAAACAATTGGTATCGTAGTGATTCAAGAAATTATCATCATTCGAAGTCAAACTAAAAAAACAAGAACAATAGACTTACTTTCTGAGTAATGAGCTCGCATTGTGTACCTTTACCAGAAGCAGGAGCTCCTGATATCATAATTTTCAGAGGCTCCGCTTTCTCAGCTGCCACAACATTTTCCTTCTAAACAAACAAGAAAATCCAAATTACAACTAGATTCAAAATTGAATCCCAAACACCCACCCCTAAACATGTACCTGAAATCCGGAAGCATCAATCGACGGAGATCTCGAAGCATGTTGTAGAATGACAGTTTTCTCCCTACGAAGAGAGAGCACGGAGTCACCAGCAAACGAGAAGTAAGACCGTGAAGCAGAAACATTCAAACCATAGCAGAGCGACTTAGCATGAGAAGCCGGAGACGGAGAGGTGCGAGACGGACATAAGGTGACCACTGGAGAGATAGAATTCACATAGCCAGTCATATCTCTCTCTCCCTCTCCACTCCTCTCCGGTCACTCTCGCTCTCTCTCAGATGAGAGTTGCAATGTAGTCTGTATCCACCACAGACTACAAATTAATCAAAACAAAAAAAAACAACGAAAGTAAATGATTACTGTTTCCATTTCAATCAAAGGCCCAAAACCTAATGGCCTCGTTTTAAATTATTTCATTATATAGTTGTACCTATTTTTTTAATTTCGATTTTTTTCCTAATAAAGATTTAAAATTAAATTTAATCTACACAAATATACGGATCCGGGTATTTAAAAGTCGGGTCCGGGTTTAGGTCCGGGTTTAGGTCCGGGTTTAGGTCCGGCCCCAGAGTTGGGGGTTCGGATCCGGGTATCGCAGTTCACTCTTTGACCTAGCTTAGTGAACACTGGACACTATCGGAGCAAAGCGAACCACCAGGCTAATCGAGCTCGAGCTGCCAATGGTGATTCGGTGCTTACAGGCTACTCTTACACGGTGACTTACCTTTGTCCTTCTTCTCTTTGCTCTATCGATGATGAATGTTTGCAATATCGGGTTATATATATTCAGGATACGATGGTTAGCGAAGACAGTGAGTCCCGGCGGCGGTTTAACGAGGCTTGTGTCTTCACACGCGTCTACAGTTGATGATTCGGAGACGAGATTGTTACGTTTTTCTGGTCATAGAAATGGTTTGAAGGAGATTCTGAGAAAGAGTGGTCCACGGCGTAGCGTTTCTTCACTGCTTCAGGATTGGGTAGATTCGGGGCACGTCGTCACGTTATCGGAGCTCCGATTCATCTCCAAACGCTTCATCAGATCTGAACGGTACGATCTCGCGCTCCAGGTAAGTAGGAATTGCTATTAACTGGATAATTGGTAGAGAAATCTAGGTTTACGAGCTATGTCAATGTTAATTCATTTAGATCATGGAATGGATGGAGGCTCAAAAAGGTGTTCAATTATCAGCTTATGATCACGCTCTTAAACTGGAGTTGATGATCAAAATTCATGGCTTTAAGAAGGCAGAAGATTACTTTGAGCAACTCCACAAAACTGCTTCGTTGAAAGCTGCAAAAGCAGCTTATCTTCCACTTCTTCGTGCTTACGGTAAGAAAAAAATGGTCAAGGAAGCTGAAACTCTCATGGAGAAGCTGAATGGATTAGGGTTTCTTGTAACTCCACACCCGTTTAACGAGATGATGAAGCTATATGAAGCCACTTCTCAATACGAGAAAGTACCCTTGGTGATTTTACAGATGAAGCAGAACAAAATACCCAGAAACATCCTCTCCTACAATCTATGGATGAATGCGTCATGTCAAGTATCCGGCATTGTAGCTGTGGAAACTGTTTACAGGGAATTGCTAAGTGATAAGAGTGTTGAACCTGGCTGGAGCTCATTGTGTACTCTAGCAAATGCTTATATAAAGGCTAATCTTGATGAGAAAGCTAATTTGGTCTTAGAGAAAGCAGAGAAGAAGTTGAATAACAGTAATCGTCTCGGTTATTTCTTCCTTATCACACTTTACGCCAATTTAGGAAACAAGAATGGAGTTCTGCGGCTATGGGAAGCTTCTAAATCTGTTAATGGCAGGATTACTTGCGCAAACTACATATGTTTAATGTCATCTTTGGTTAAAATCGGTGATCTTGCAGAAGCTGAGAGAGTATTCAATGAATGGGAAGCTAAATCCAGTAACTTTGATGTTAGGGTTTCCAATGTTCTTCTGGGTGCTTATGCTCGTAAAGGAAAAATGCAGAAAGCAGAGTCATTTCACAGTCATGTATTGAAGAGAGGAGGTAAACCAAATTACAAAACTTGGGAAATTTTAATGGAGGGATGGGTGAAATCTCAAGACATGGAAAAAGCCATTGATGCTATGTACAAAGCTTTTGAATTGATGAAGGATTGCCATTGGAGACCATCAGAAACCATTCTTGTGGCGATTGCTGAATACTTTGAGAAAGAGGAGAAACTTGAGGAAGCAGTTGCTTATGTTAAAGAGTTACATCGTCTTGGTCTTGCAAGCTTGACGTTATACAGATTGTTACTTAGAATGCATGAAAATGCTCAAAGGCCAGCTTTTGAAATCTATGAAATGATGAAATTGGACAAGATTCAAACTGGTAATGTATATCAATAACTATATATTATTTTCACTAACTATGTATATTGTTTGACCGACTGCCAAATTCTCGTTTTAAAACAGGAAAAAACAAAAATAAAAAAAACTGACTATTGTCGATTATTAAATGGTTTATTGTAAACATTAATTAATTTAATCATCTATTTATAAAATATAGTCAAACAAATCAAATTTCATCTATTTTGTAAATCGATTTTTAAATTATTGTTTTGTGATAAATGAACTAAACAATAGGAAAACATTTTTTTAATAATTTTCTTTAAAAATATGTGGAAAAATAATTTTTACTCGTATAGAAAGTATTTTTAAAAAATTAGTAAATCAAAGTGACGACAGAAAATATCAAAAGGACAAAAGAGTCATATATTCTGGTGCCCACTTCCCACCAATTCACAAGGAATCTTCTGTTTGGATCACATTGCCTTCATTTTAATAATCAGTCAAATCTTTAATCTCTTAACCGGACCCGACCGGCCCGACTCTACATTTAACCCGACCCGATTCGATTAACCGCTTTGACCATTTTCTTCGACGTTTCAGCATAACCACCGCGCGCAAAACGCTAATCCATAATGGCGAAATCTTAGGAGGCTCGGTCAAGCACAAAACAATCTCTGCTGTGATTTCGCCGGAAGAAGGACGCGATTCCGCGTCGGAGGAAACGCATCTCGCCGCCATTTGTAGAAGTTGAAGAATCGTTCGACCTTCCAAACCGGTAAATCCTCCTCCGTTGCAGATTTCTTTTATCTTCCCGTTTTTTATCAACGGAATCGCCCAATCTACTATAAACGCCGGTGAGCAAGAGACGTCGATTGCTTTTCTACCGGTGAGAATCTCTAATAAAACAACACCGTAACTGTAAATATCAGTTTTCGCGCTCAATTTCTCCGGACAAGTATAACACGGATCTAAGTATCCCATAGTTCCCGCCGGCGCCGGACTTGTCTGTTCCGTTGAATCAACAGCGAGTCCGAAGTCGGCGAGCTTTGCCTCCCATTTCGAATCGAGTAAAACATTTTCCGATTTAATATCACGGTGGAGGATTTCTTCACCATGTAGGAAATGCACCGCACGTGCGATCTGAAGAGCGATCTCTACACGCTTACGCCACGTGGGAGGAGAAGTAGACACGTGTAGAAATTGATGTAACGAACCATTCGGCATAAACTCCATAACCATAACCTTATTCTCACCTGCAAAACCTAGAAAATTCAAAACGTATGGACTCTTAGGCAACGATGACAAAACATTAATCTCGTTTTCAAGTTTCTTCAACTTTTCTGATTTCTCCGATTCATAACCACCGGAAGAAGACGACGGTGTTTTAACAGCTACGATTCTGTGTTGTTTATGATCTTGATGAAGAAAAGCTTTATAAACATATCCATGGCTTCCTTTACCGATGAGTCTAGAAAGAGAGAATCCATCTGTAGCGGTTACAAGCTCGTCGTAATCAAATTCCGTCATCAGAGATCAATAATATGATTCAAATCCAACGGTTTCTGATCGTGAACGTAACTGAATCTGTAGAAATCATGCATTATTATGCATTTTTTTGGTTCGTTGATTTAGTAAATGGTGTGTGAGAATGAGTAAAAGAGAAAGTGAGAATTAATAAAGTGAAAAAAAAATTAATAATGAGAAAATTGTTGAGAAAAGCAAAAAAAAATGCTTATCGAGGAAAGCAAAAGGAATAAAGGGAATAAAAAAAGCTTTATAATTATTTTATTTATAATATTAGTGATGATGATGACGACGAGGAATGCTTATTCTTCTACATTTTTCATGCTTTTAAGATAGGTGGCTCAAACTTTGAAGTTCAACGAAAATAAAAAGCATTCTCTATGCAAGTTTAGAGCATCTCTAATAGTTTGTGTTATTTTTTTGTGCTAAAATAGTATAATTGTAAAATGCAATTGAGTTTTATTCCAATGGTTGATTATATTTTTTAGTATAAATTTTATTGTTAATTACTAAATATGTATAAATTTTCTTTAAACTTTGCAAATTCACCCACTTATTTCTTTATGTTTTAAAAACATCTATGGATTATTATATTTTAAATTTAATTATATTATAATA
>KE152106.1:559769-649906 GCA_000411095.1 Aethionema arabicum | reverse complement strand
ATACGGCAGAAGGCGGCGGAGGTTGGAGCGAGAGTTGATGCGGAACTTCGATCGGAGAATTCGTCGGAGTCTATTTCGATGTGTAGAACGGCGATTGAGAAACCGGATCTGAATAAGTTACCGGAGGCGGGAAGATTTTAAGGCCGAGAGGTATATATATATACATACATATGACTGTAATATATATATATATATAAAGTTAGTTACAGGTTTGAAATTGCCCGGAGATGGAATCGGAGGTGCGGTTCTTAGACGAGGCAAATTAGATAAGACTTTTCGAATTGTAGCTTTCATATTTTCATTATCTCATTATCAAAATTTTATTTTATTTTATAAAAATAGAGATGTATTACGAAATTAAATATTCGCAAATGGATTTAATATTGAAATAATATTCGCAAATTGTATAATTGTTTTTTATTTTTGTTAGTTAAAGAAATTTATGTTATCTTAATTAAGTTTAAAATTAATTGAATATATGATCTTAATTTTGTGTTTAAGTCTTTTAAAAACTAAATTATAGATTTTATGTAATCTGAGAGTTTGTTGAATAATCATTGTTGACATATATTATTAATATTCTCTGTGTGTTTAGAAAATGTTGTTCTTTAGTCTCAGATCTCCATGCTTTGTTCTTTGTATTCTTGCTTCATCGTCAGCATATATCTTTTATTGTCGGTTGTATACGTAATAATTTTATTTAAATGTTTTGTATAAATTGAAAGTGAAATATTTAAGCGATTGGTTTTATAAACTTCTGAATGTTCATTTGGTGAAAAACAATTCAAACTACTAAAATAGTTTGTTGAACGTCAAATTTTAATAATTTGAGTTTTTTAATTTATAAATTTTGATTTTTAACCGAAATTTTATGGATTTTAACTTTAGCAGCTTGTTTCACGTGTGTGTTCACATGATAAATACAATTTTCTTTTAATGACTTTTTTTATATTAATCTTTCATATGAGATCACAAATTTAATTAATAACTCTGATTATTTATTATTATAAGTTGCTCAAGGAAAATAAAAAATTTGCTACACTGTTATGAGTTGCATAAAACGCCGTTCTTTCTCCGTTAAAAAAACGCCTTTCTTTCCGACGATCAATTTTTTATTTATGAAATTTATAATTATTTTTTTTTTTTTGGTCAACGAAATTTATAAATTTAACACAAGTCTTATGTATTTACCTTCGAATTTTTAAAAATGATAAAAAAAGAAGAAGTAAATGTACTAAAATGATAATAAGTTCAGTTAAAAATTTGTCAAAGGGTTATACCTTAAAAGTAAAAAAAAAATTATAAAAAGTCACTAAATAAAGTTGTCAATTTTCACATAAATATTCAATTAATAAATAAAAATAGTCGTGGAAGAAATAATAAAATTAGATTCTTCCGTGGACTGAATGGGATCTATTTTAGCGGTTAAGTTTTTATATACGATACAGAAAAAATAAAAAAATAAAAAAAAAGTTGGCCCAAAGTGGTAGAAGATTTTAAAATTGTATACAATCCAAACCCTCTTCTCGTCTCACTGGCGTTTATGGCAGCGAACGGATCCGTCGTAACAGGAGAAGGCGGAGAAGAAGCTGCCGAGCTTGGTGATTTCTCCTACAACCACCGCTAGATCTATAGCCAGCGGTGAGGAACGAGATAGGACAATAATTATAGGTCGGACGATTGGTTGAAGGTGATGGGGAAGGCTCCCCTTTCGTTTCACCGTGTTTCGAGCATCCGCCATCGGAAGAAGAGTTCTACGGGGAAGGATGAAGCGCAGACATCGATGTCTGTTAATTTTCCCCTCTCTCCACCGCCTCCTCTTCCGATTAACGCTGGCGGACCATCGACGGGTAAGGCGAAGAAGAAAACTGGGGGAGCTAGGTTGTGGATGAGGTTTGATCGGACTGGAGCGATGGAGGTGGTGGAGTGCGATAAGAGTACCATCATCCAGCGTGCTTCTGTTCCCGCTAGAGATTTGAGGATCCTTGGTCCTGTTTTCTCTCACTCGTCCAACATTTTAGGTGAATTTGGGTTTGCTTTTCTTCAATTTTATTCATAGTGAGTGTTAGATTGCTTGATAGCTGCTTTGACTGTATTTAAACACTCTCGATGATCAAATTAGGGCAATCTTTAGCAGTCTGTGCATCAGATCATATTGTAAGCCTGTGTCTTCGTTTGGATAGGTAAATTAAGGTGAAGTAGAGCAGGGCACTGTGTGGCTCTACAGACTCTCCCTTATTAAACCAAAAATAAACCTTGCCATCAAAGAACTGTGTGGCTATTGACTAAATGGGTAGGCACATGGTGTACCTCTCTGTAGATGTCTCTCGAGGAAGGGCTTGGTCTAGACCTAGATTCTGATGAGGGAATTTAGTTTCTGTGGATATATCTTGTGTTAGATGCAGACACATAGGAATTCAATTCCATTGCAATCCTTCAATAACTTAAGAGGCCTTTAGATGGAACTCTTTATCACCCTTGGGATCTGCTTTGCGTACTACGTTTATCTTTTCTCTCTCTCTGTGATATCATTAGTCCTGTGATTATCCTACTATGGTTTATTTTTCGTATTTTTTTTGGCTTGGCCTTTGTGTTTCTGAGTTTGTTTTTTCTTCAAACTGTTTTTTGATGGCTACACTTATTGAGGAAAAGAGAGCTTAAAAACTATTCTTTTGCTTTGCAGCTAGGGAGAAAGCCATTGTTGTCAATTTAGAAGTTATAAAAGCTATAGTCACAGCAGAAGAAGTGCTCCTTTTGGATCCACTCCGTCCTGAAGTTCTTCCACTCGTTGACCGGCTAAAACAACAGTTTCCTCAGAGAAATCGGTTAGAAAATGAACAACAAGCTTCTACAAATGTACAATATCCTCTTGATCCAGAAGCTGCAGAAGGATTACAGAACGAACTCCCATTTGAATTCCAAGTTCTGGAGATTGCACTTGAAGTTGTCTGTTCATATATCGATAACAGTGTAGCAGCCCTCGAGACAGAAGCTTGGCCTGTTCTTGATGAACTAACCAAGAATGTCAGCACAGAGAATCTTGAATACGTTCGAAGCTTAAAAAGTAATCTCACCCGCTTGCTAGCCCGTGTACAAAAGGTAACCTTTTCCCTTCACTATATAAGTTTTAACAAACCAAACATAAATCTAATTCACATTTTCAGGTAAGAGATGAAATTGAACATTTATTAGACGACAACGAAGACATGGCAGAGTTATACTTAACAAGAAAATGGATCTTGAACCAACAAAACGAGGCGATACTCGCAGGAACACCAGCAAACAGTATTGTTGTCTCGCAAACCTCAAATCTTCATCGACTCACATCAAACCGAAGCGTAAGTATGGTAACTAGCAACATGGAGGAAGATGATGTAGAAGATCTTGAAATGTTACTAGAAGCATACTTCATGCAACTTGAAGGAATGCGAAACAAGATTCTTACAGTAAGTAATAAAATAACCTCTTAAAACTCATCTTTTCGATATGCAAATATGTAAAAAAAGTAACAAAATTGCAGGTTAGAGAGTATATTGATGATACAGAAGATTACGTGAATATACAACTAGATAATCAACGTAACGAGCTGATACAGCTGCAGCTAATATTGACAATGGCGTCGTTTGCGATAGCAGCAGAGACATTGATATCTGCATTATTTGGTATGAACATACCATGTCCTTTATATAATATCAATGGTATTTTTGGTTATGTTGTGTGGAGTATTACTGCGATTTGCTTTGTTCTGTTTATGATCACTCTTGGTTATGCTAGGTGGAAGAAGCTGCTTGGCTCTTAGGTCACTTTTTTTTTTATTTGTCTCTTATACACTCATATAAATACAATGAGTGTGACTTTGTTGTAATCAATATATATTTCAAAAACTAATGGACAAATTTTTTTACATAGGATTCTAATATGTTCCCCTTATTAATGATTTTTTTTTGGTTCATTTATTATTGGGTTTTTATATCGTGTGAAAAACATGGATTTTTAGTTTGTGTTGAAGCGAAAATGAATAAATTTAATTTTTAGTTTTTAAAATGTAGTTGAATAAAATGTTTTATTGGATACTAAAATATATTTGTTTTCGGATATTTTTTTTGTTTTTAGAGTATTTTTTGGTTTTTTGGATATTTTTTTTTGTTTTCCAGTATTTTTTTTTTGTTTTTGAGGTCTTTTATTATTTTCGGTCAAATTTTTAGTTTTTTGGGTATTTTTTTTTATCAAATACCTCAATCTAAATATCCGAATCTGAACTAACCAAACCAAAATCTTCAAAAAACTAAATAAATTTTATAATCATAAAACCGGAGTACTGAATAACCAAAACCGACCAAATATCCAAATGCCCAACTCAATTAATGCTCATGATGATAATTTTTTTAATTTGATGAAGAATGATTATATAGATGTATATTTAATGTTTGTTAGCATATATTTAAAAAAAGGTGGGAGATAAAAAAGGGTTGTTGGACATATTTGGTTCACAAAGTCAGATCACAACCTACGCATAAGTTGAAGACAGCGCGAGAACACAGGTAACCAAATTAACTGCAAAATTAAAATTATTATTTATAAAATTATAAATTAAAAAAATAAAAAATAAAAAAACAAATCTTCGTTAATTTTTAGGCCTTTACTCATCAATCCAGCTAGCTTCCAACCTCTGCCACCAGATTCAGAGCCGTAGAAGAAGACGGAGACGAACATCACCACCACGACCAACTTCATACTACACAACAATCCGTCTTCTTCTTCTCTGTTTTCCGATTCGATTTTTGTAGATCTCGTCTCTTGGAACGATTCTTCTGTGTAAGACTTGGTGACTTTTACGCTTTCCTTTTTTGAGTTTGACTCGTCGCGCTTTTGATTTCTTTCTATTCTATGCCTGTGAATTTGTTGGAAATGTTCGCCGTCTTAGATCTTCGTGTTTTGCTTGGTGCATTGTTGCCGTTTTAGGGATTTTTGCAGTGTTGTTTTCGTTGGTGATGAAATGTGCGCTTGAGGAAGATTTGAGTTGAATCTGTGTTGTTTCTTTTCTATGGTAATGGTGTCTTGAAATCACTCTACATTGAGTTCTATTGCTTTCTCTACTTGTATTCTTCCTCTGTTGATTCCTCTTTTTTACTTGCTTGAATGAAATCACATTGAAATTAGAAATTACTGCTATAATTGGTGGAATTAGACCTACCTTTTTTGTTGATTAGCGTAGCATTCACCGTTCCATCCAATTTTATATGTTCAACTGTTCAGGGTATTGCACATTGATAGCATAAGGTGGTGATGCAGCTGCAGCTCTATTTTGACATATTATCTGCTCAAATGCAATTACAGATTTCGTTTTCTGTGCCTATATCTTCTCAAATCAAGCTTTGTTTCCTGTCCTAAGAGAATCTATGCTCCTCTGCTTTCTCATTTGCTCATAGTTGTTGGCTGCTAAGCTGAATTGATTGACTAGTTTGTTGATTTTTTGAATGATTGAATGCATTACCTGTGCTTTTCTGTGAGTATTTTTATGCTCATTGCGTCGGTAATGTTTATGTTGGGCAGATGGCAAATTCGAAGGGGTCGCAAAATCTTCGAAATCTGGCATATCCTGGAAAGCAGGCCTTACTTCCTCCAAAAAGTCCATTTGTTAGTGGTCCAACGTTCTGCACAGATTTTGCTCCTACAGGTGTGATTGGACAAAAAGCTGTTCAGAAGCCCGGAGAAGGAAACATTAATCACCATCGAGCTTCATCTGAGAGTATTCTGATTGAGGAACAGCCTTCTTGGCTTGACGACCTTCTCAATGAACCAGAGACACCTGTACGTAAAGGAGGTCATAGACGATCATCAAGTGATTCATTTGCATATGTAGATGTTCCTGATGGTTTTAATGTGGACTACGCTCTTTGGGATAATGGTAGATATAACAACAGTTTTTCTGGTCACGTCAGAGGTCCCAAAGAGTTCGATTACCTCAAAGGAAACCACGTCCCCTTTCACCACCCTTCATTTCACTTACCAAAACAGAAGAACAGAGCATTGAATTCATTACCAGATTCTGGTGCTCGCCCTAACAGTAGTTCTGGTTATTTGGAAAGCACTGCAATCCCAAATTCAAGATCATCCAGCACGCCACGTGAAGCAGAAAAAGTTTCTTGTGCTACGGATGGTGGAAGGAAAGATGCTATGCATTTCTTGAATAATGTCTCAAAGGCGTCTTCCGAGAAAAAGGACAATTTTCTAGCTAGGCCTGCTGCTTCTGAGGCTGATACTAAACGTGCGAGACAGTACGTCTTCTATTCTTATCTTTTAATTTGTTTGGACTGTCCTCTGAATTTACGTTTTACTGAAGGGTGCTGACTTATCAGATATAGACATATAGGAACACTCTTAGATTAGTCGTGACTCTAATCTGCATTGATTAATCCAGAGGATTTTCTTGTGCAGGCAATTCGCTCAACGTTCTCGGGTTCGTAAAATTCAGTATATAGCTGAACTAGAAAGGAACGTTCAAATGTTACAAGTAGAGGGCTCTGAAGTGTCAGCGGAGCTTGAGTTTCTCAATCAACAGAATCTTCTTCTCAGCATGGAGAACAAAGCCCTTAAAAAACGGCTGGAAAGCTTAGCACAAGAGCAGCTTATTAAATACTGTAAGTTTTCAGGCTCTACTAGAATCCTAAAACTAAGATAGTTCCAGGATCCCCATGCATAACTAGCAAATTTACTAAAGCTGAAATATGTTGGGCTACAAGAAAACCTTCTTGCATAGGAGTAAAACTATGTTTAGTGACATGTCAACGTAATCTTGGTTTTTCAGTAGAACATGAAGTATTGGAGAAAGAGATTGTGAGGTTAAGAGCTTTATATCAGCAGCAACAGCAACCCGAGCCACAGCAGCAGACAAAAAAACAAGGATCATCTAGTCACCAACGTTCTAATAGTAGAGATCTAGAGTCACAATTCACCAATCTGTCCTTGAGGCCCTAAGGGTTCAAGTTCTATATGATTGTGGCTTTGAGCTAGAGCTATCTTCAACAGCTTCTTCCCCCTCGTGATTGTGACATTGCTAACGAGGCTGAGATAGTATTGCATCAGTAGCTGTTCTGTTTTCCGTTTCTACTTCTTAGTCTGTTTTACCCTATTTGTTGACCCGGTTTGACATCCCGATGAGGAAGTGGCAGCCATTGACGCAACAAACAGCATAACCGAAGAATGGTTTGGTCTCTCTCTGCCCGCATCAGGTATTTTATAAATTAGATATTAACTTCATTTTCTTTCATGTCCATGTCTGTTCAATCAGTATCCAATGCTTATTAAAGGATACTGGCTTGGCTTCATTCTAGGGTTCTTTCATCTTGGGCCTGTGCATCGCTTGTATTGTGTGTCTGAAGATGATGTGTTCCATGTATAATCTGTAGTTGAATGTAAGTTCTGTCTCCTTTGTTGTTTCCATCTGTGTTTTCTTTCACCTGTTCGTGTAATCAAAAACTCACATCCTTCACTAGAAATTTGAATAACTCTTAAGAAATCTTTTGGTTCCCATCATAAAAATCCAATAGAAATATATAATTTAAAAGTGGCATCTAGACTTGTGATCTGTAGATACGTAGAGTAGTTATGTCTGCCTGCGTCTTTTGGTGTTGTCTTGAGGATATGATTCCCATCTGCTATGATCTAATGAGCTTAAATCAGGAAGCTCCGCTATAGCCAGAAGGTATTGAGTTAGCTTCACAAGCTCTTGATCCTTGTCTCGATTCGCATGAGCTTTCCTAAATGGTTTAATCGTTAAACCGTTTTGAGGATTCATCACGAAATTCCTCCTCAGGTCATCAAACATTATTGTGTTCTCAGAATTGTAGAACTGCATATGTCAGAAAAGTAACCTTATAAGTTACCAAATCATAAAAGGAAGATCATGTGGTCGTGTGGAGATATTATCATTACCTCGGGAAGTAGCTCCCAGATTACACCTAGTGGCTTACAATCGAAAATCCCACGTGTGTCTGATTGAACTGTGATCATTGCTAGATGATCTAGAAGAGCTGTGATTTTGTAGTTGGGATTGTTTAGTACTCCTAGCTCTTCCATCTTCAACTCAACCCACTTCATGCTGCAGAAACCAAAGTAGATAACTTTAGCATCACCCGATGAGAAACATCGGTTTTCGTAGGTAGATTACAGGGAAACTGAATAGCTAATATCACCTAGTAGCTGACCAAATGATGATATCATATTCTGCATATGCAGCAGTAAGAAACTCATGGAGATCTGCATCAGAGAAACAAGTTATTACCGAGTTTAAGTGAAGCAGATAGCAGATATAACACAAGTAAAGAGCTTACAAGGACGCATAAGCTGTAATGGATTCTCTGCTGTGGAACGGTGATCGAACAATGTGTAGTCAATATCTAGAACAAGAAGTTTCTTCCCTTTACGACATGGTGTTCGAAGGTTTATCTGCAAATCATGTAACAAAAGCTGATGACATTTACAGATAAAATGGCTCTCTCTGGAGAAAAAGAGTAAAAGAGTTGAAGACTTTACCTTGTATTGAGTAACTCTTCTCCTTAACTTCTGTTTATTGACCTCTTTGTCTTTAATGTCTACAGCTTCTTCCTTACCAAGCTCAAAATCATCAACAATCTCAGGAGATTCTGCTTGATCCACTATTATATCATCTTCAACAGTTCTGAATATCCAAAATCGACAAGTTAAAACTTAAATCTACCATGATTCAGTGCATTATCTTCCAAGTGATTCAAATCAATGGTTCATTTATAGTTTTTGTGATTGTTCAAATCGAATTTGATCTTCTCGAGAGAAAATTAGGTTAAGAGATTATTAGGTTTAAGAGAAATGAAAAGGAAGAAGGAAGAAGCGAAACGAACCCGATCATTGTCATCTTGAGCGAAGGCTTAAAGGAGAAATCAGATAGCAAAAGAGAATCATCGGAGAGCTTGTTACCGAATTTGGGATATAGAAGCTTCTGGCGTTTTGGCAAAACATTTGTGAGAACACAGATGCGTCGTTTCAGCTCCGCAACCGAATCATCGGCGCAGATTCGGACGATATACTCTTTACCACTCCATTTAACCGTCAAAGTTAGCTCCTCTTCCGTCATCGCAGAGCTCACCGCCGTAGCCGACGGCGTTGGAGACGACGAGGACGTTGAAGCCATTCGCTTCGCTCTTGCAGTTTCAGTTTCCGCGTATCGCAATTAATAAGATTACGGTACTATCAAAACAATTTCTAAATTCTAAATTTTTTTATAATTTAATTTTTTAAATTCTTTTAAATTTGAATTAAAATTTAAATAAAATTAACTATAATCTAAAAATTTAATACAATAGTAATCAAAATTTAAATTTAGAATTTTTAGCTATTAAGATTTAGTGTAAAAAACCTAGTTAATAAAATTCACGTTTTAATAATCAATTTTTTTTAATGTTATAAATTTTATAACAATTTTGATAATTGAAAAAAAAAATTTCACCAAATAAAAATTTTATAACTATCAAAACAATTTCTAAATTCTAAATTTGTTTTTTAACTTTTTAAATTCTTTTAAATTTGAATTAAAATTTAAATAAAATTAACTATAATCTAAAAATTTAATAAAACAATTAATCCAAATTTAAATTTAAATTTACAAGATTTAGTGTAAAAAATCTAGTTAATAAAATTTACGTTTTAATAATCAATTTCTTTTAACGTTATAAATTTTATAACAATTTTGATAATTGAAAAAAAAAATTCACCAAATAAAAATAGTTCAAGAATTAATATACCGTAAGCAGAAGACTATACAAAGCTTTTTTTTAAACTAAGAAAAGCCACAAAAATGGAGAAACTAAGAAACACAAGTGTAAAGAGTCAACTTCTTCATACGAAGACCAAAAAGTTCTTTAATGGCTTAGATTTAAAACCTCTTTCTTTATCCTAATCTTCATACTCTGTTTCTTCATCATCTTCTTCTTCATTATTTTCCCCAAATCTCCAGCCATCTTCTACATTTTCTCTATCTTCTTCTGTTTCTTCACTATCTTCTTCTCCTTCTCCTTCAAATGCTACTTTTGCTTGCCATGGTTTCTTAGTAATTCTCCCTTTAGCAGGTGAAGATGTTGAGCCTTTCTTTCTAGCTTTAACCGGAGGTAACCTCATATTTGGTTTAGCTCTGCTTTGTTGTTTCTGCGTCTGGTTTTGATTTTTTCCATTACTACGTTTCCTGTAAGCATCTTGATCACTTGCTTCATCTAAATCGTTACCGTCATTGTTGTTGTTGTTCTTATTAGGTGTTGGAATCTCTGCGTTTTCTTCTTGTAAATGCCCTGGATGCTCTCTTTTTAAGTGGAGTTTAAGCTTGTATTCATGTATGTAAGCTTTTTCACAACCTTCGTAAGGACATGCGTATGGACGATCTGAAGAAGCTGAGGCGTAAGTTGCTGCAGGTGTTTTCACAGTTCTTGCTACTTTCTCTACCGGTGGAGTATATTTCGGCGTTTCTCCGGCACCGTTCTGTTAAAAAAGTTGTAAAAATTGAGAGATAAGAAGTGTTTACACAAGAAAGAATCTATTATGCATCGAGCTACCTGAGAAATAAGATCAAAGGAAACTGCAAACTTGCATCACAAAGCTGTGCAATATCAAATGAGTAATAATACCTTTTCATGGTATGCAGCGACATGGTTTTTGAGCTTGTATTCATGAGCATATCTCTTTCCACATCCAGCAAATGGACAGATGTGATAGTTTTCTTGTGAATGAGTTTTCATGTGAGACCTGAGGTTAAAATCCAAAGAGAATGCCTGCATCCATCAGCTACAGAAAGTTTAGTTATAGGGATAAGATTGAACTTTAAAGTTACTTTTACCAAGTAAGATTCCTAATTGCATATTCCTACAGTATTGGCTAGTTAGAGTAATAGAATAGATCACCTTTCCGCAACCTTCATGAGGACATATGAAATCTCTTTCCCCGGTATGGATTAGAAAATGTCTCTTTAACTTAGAGCTATCCAGAAATTTCTGTTACAGAAAACAAGATAAACATTTCAGAACTGAAAGATGGGTCTGAGTCTGAGATATGTAGTTGATGAAACCATGGAAGTAAAGGCTAAGCAGGTACCTTTCCACATCCTTCGTAGTGGCAAACATACTGTCTTTCTCCATGGATATGAGAATGTTTTCTCAAGGCGCCAGCATCGAAGAAGGTTTTACCGCAACCGTCATAACTGCAAAGAAACAAGACTTCTGTAGTAGGTTCTGGCTCAGGCTCTGGAGCATCAGGTTCTTTCTCCTTCTCTTTTAATCTCTTTAAGGTATCCTCTGCAAAATTTGTATATATCACAAAATGAGACAAGCACATAACATATTTCACAAAGAGAAGAATAAGTGCAAACGAAAGAAAGATGAGTATCATGCCTCAAACCTCACCTGTTACCCATTTTTGAAGATAACACTTCCCACCTGTGGCAACAATATCTTGTGGTACCCTGTCACAAACAACAACAAAAACATGTCTTTATACAGTCGCTTATTGGTTAAATGCTGCAACAAAAGAACAATACACAAAATTAGTGTGGATATCTACTTATAAAGAACCATATCCTTAGTAGCTGTTCATGTGTGGTTTTGTTCTTTGAGTATAATTAGCGTAAGAGTAGGATTTTATACAACACTATCAAGCTTAAACTTCTTCTTTACACAATTATGCACTAAGGCGACCAATTATACACAAACTCTAGATGAGAATCAAAGAACCCTAAATTAGATTAGGTCATTTAGACGTAGGTAAGGTAAGAACAGTTATCTGCCTGCTTCATCTAAACTATCTTTCCCAAACTCAGTAAAATCACTAGTTTCTTTCAAATTTTCATTGATAATTCACCTAGTTTATTTCAATATATCCTATAACAGACGAAACAAATTCGTAGATGATCCAATTGCCGAGGATTATACTGGCAAAAACTAGGCATGTCGCAAAAGCAATCAATTTTGATGGGCTAACAAAATTAACAGGCGATCAAACCGAAGAAATTAAGTATCACTTACCACTCCTTGATCCATTTAACAGCAGGAGCTTTTGATTTAAGTATGGGACGTCTCTCGAACGGATTATGATATGGATAGTGATGACTCTCCATTAGACTCTCGCTCCTCGATTTCTCCAACAACGAAGCTACCTCTTTCTAACTAAAATCAGTCTGACAAATTCTGCATCGAGGTAGACAATTTGGGGATGAAAACTAGGGTTAAACAGTCTCGAGGAGGAAATAAGAAAAGAGGGCTATGGCGAGAGAGACCTTAAGCAATCGTTTGTTAATGGAGTCCCGGTTTGATTGGGAGACTGTATTTATATACCGGTTATTGAACCGCGGTTTGTACTTTCGGTTTAAAAGGAAAATGCAAAAAAAAAAAATTATTATATTAAAATAATTGGGCCGATGAGTTTATTTAAAGCCCATTTGAAGTTGGGCTTTAACGACAATCTTAAAAAGGCCATTTAATATCAATAAATAAATGAATGATCGCATTGGTGATTTTCCACGTGTGTGTATATGATTGGTGGAGAGGTTAATGAAGAATCAAATTCAAAAGAGTGTTTGGGGGAGGGCCACAAAAGAAGAAAAAAAAGTAAAGGGAAGAAAAAGGAAGAAAAATGAATGATGGAAGATGTTGTATCACTAAAACCCTTAAGCCTCACGCACATGCTTTGTCTCCTCTCTCTCTCTCTCTTCAATCTCTCTCTCTGCTTTCTCTCTCTACTTTCTCTCTTATCTCAACATCTCACCTTTTTTTTCTCTTTTAGTTATTGTCATTTCTACCAAACTTTGATGTTAAAAGATTTACATATTTTGTTTTTATTTTTTATTGTATCTAAATTTGTTCTTACCATTTTAAACGATTGAAAAAAAACTAGAAAAAATAGACGATTTGTGACTTTGTAAGGATATTATTACTTTTTTTTCCCAAGAATATAAATTTTTTTTTGTAAAAGTTTCCCAAGAATATTATTACTTAAGTTTTCCAATATTGAGTTTTTTTGTTAGAATAAAAATAATAAAATGATCAAAATATTGTTTTTTAAGTTATGATTGATATTATAATAAATAAAATAGAAATAACATTGTAAACATGTATTACTGTAAAATACATACAAACATATTATATGTAGTTCATATAAAAACAAATTAACTAAAATATTTAATATTAAGAAACAGCAAGAATTTTGCCCAAAAAAAAAGAAACAGAAAGAATATATAGTTAAACTTGTGTTTTTTTTGTTACTATGCTATCGTATTTTCTTTTATTGTTATCTACCGTTTTATTATTTTTGTAGTTTTTGAGGTTTTGGTATTTTAATATTTGAATTTATCTTAGTTCATAACTTTGATGTTAAAAAATACTTATATTCTTTCATGTTCTATAGGAATTTATTCTTACTATTTTAACTATGTATAAAAAGCTAAAAGAATCGAATCTAATTGCAATTCAAAATCCAAATTGCAATATTAAAAAGTACGAAAAAAATTGTAACGAGAATTGTGATTTTAAAACACATATATACTAATCAATTTTAAAATGGTTTATAGCTATAAATTAGGTGTTACACCCAACATAATGATATATAAATTCATTTCAATATGACATGTTTTCGAGTACGAATTTAATGTTTACAAAAATAAAATTTAATAAATGCAATATTAAAAAAGTGTAATATATGATTAATGAAAGTGATGGGAGAAAATAAAAAAGAGTGGATGAAAAAAAGTTATAGAAAGAATTGGAGAATAATTTCTATGTGATGTAAAGTGAAGTTTCCCATGTGAAATAAAGCTTCAAGAACATGCAATTTTTTTTTCTTTTTTATTGCTTCATAAATGTTACACGTACAAAACATGAGATTTGGTCTTAGATGTTTATTAGCCAACGCAAAATTAGATAGCAGTTTATATAAATTAATTTTATGGTAATATGTAATTATCTGTCAGTTAATAATAATTATCTTTTAATGTGGAAAAAGTTGGGAATGTTTTGTTGACTAACAGAAAAATAAATGTGATTAGGCCGGTGGGAATGAGCTTATTAAAAAGGTCATTAGCATTAAAAGCTAGTAATTATACGTCAAATCAAGAACCAAATTATGTCAAATTTTCATAGTAATCTTTTTTTTATAATTAGAATATTTTGCTATTCTAAAAAATTTATAAATCAATTTGTGTTCTACCAAAATCAATTTGTGTTCTACCAATTAATGTAAAAATATATAAATCTAATTTTTTTGTGTAATATGAATTTGAAGTGTCGGAACAAGCTAGCCCAGTTGGTAAGTGGTTTCCCTCTGTTTCCTTGACATCCAAGATTCGAACCACCCAAACAGCAGAAGGCTGCATTTAATTTCTGTTTCAGCTAGTGGGCTGGACCGGCTTGTGACCCACATAAGTTAATGGAACCGGCTTGTGGCCCATATGTGGAAAAAAAAAAATGAAGTAAAAGTAAAGTTAAGGACAACAAACTTTTTACATAAAAATTGTTTTCTAAGATTAAAATACTAATTAATTATTTATTCTCTTATAAAGCTTAGATTAGTATAACTAACGACAATTTATAATCTAATTATTAAATAAAAATAGAAATAGAAAAACAGTAGATGAAATGTAAAGATAAATCTATTGTTATATTTTATCTAACATTAATCTATATTGATGATATTGTTGTTATAAAATTAATTAAAGTACTCGAAGGAATTTTATTTTCGTGTACAAAATTCATAATTAAAACTTTAGATGTGAATTGAAAGATTGACAAAAAATAACCAAACTTGCCTATAAAATGACTTTATTTAATATTTTCGGGTTGACAAAAGAACTCTGTCCAATAAATGCATTATTACGGGTTTATATTTTTTCACAAATATTATAAAATATATGTTTGAATTTCTTGATATAAATTATTTTAAAGAAAATAAAGAGTAAATTATTTATTTTGTAACATGTAATGATTTTATTCTCTTTCGTGTTTGGTTTTTAACAGTGTGAAAGCCTTGGTTTTGGTTACTTAGCTTCCAATTCTCTCTTCCCCTTCACAACCATATATAAATATATTTATTTATTTTACATATTTGCAAAAAAAAAAAATTGACATGTATATGAAATAATTGGAGTTAATAACCTATTTTAATAACTTAATTGAAGAAAAAGAAAACGTGTAGTTTAAAAAAGCTGATATCTTCTAAAAAATAATATTCTTAGAAAACTTTTCTTCACTAAAAACACTAAAATTAATTTGCTTATTATTTGCGATTTTCTGCTTTGAATTAAACTTGATTTAAAAATCGAATTTATAATTTTATGTAATTTTCACCAATTTTTTCGCATTAGCAACATGTTTAAATGAATGAACATGTTTTTATGTTATAAATAACAAAAGTTGTAAACAATGCATTATATGTGTAATTTGTAAATAATATGCTAGGAATATACACTAAACACTTAATTACTTGTTGCACTTTGTGAACAAAAATATTTTAAAAATAATATATAAACAAGTGATAGTGGCTTATTAATCAGATCCAATAGATCATAACTTTTTGAATATAAATATATAGTTAATGGATAATCACCAATTATAATTTTACACTAATTGTATAAGATGCATTAGCTATATATATATATATATTTTTTTTTTTTTTACTCAACCATATATATATATATATATATATGTGGGTAAAAAAAAATATATGTGTGTGTATAAAGTGTGTGCAGGGGTAAAATAGGTATTCTAAATGGTCCCAAACAAAGACAACTTTGGTTGCTGCATCAATCGTGGCATATACGGACCAACTCATATGTATATGGTCCATCATCAATTTCATTTCTATCTTCTTTGTTTTCTTGTTTCATTGAATCTATTATTATTATGTATCCACTCTTTTGGTTTATTTGTTTTAATTAACTAAAATTACACTTATATCCATTTATGCCTAACTATTTACATGCATAATATACTATTTTAAATCTAAATTTGTGATACGCCGAATATTTTAATACAATTATGTGTTTTTTTCCTAATTAAGTGGAGCTAGATTGCATAACAAACAAAAACTATAGGAACGAGAAATATATAGAAAAATATAATACTCAGAACACATATTGTGAATATATGGTACAAAAAAAACTAGTATAAAAATTATCGTATGGATAATATAAAAAAAAATACTAAACAAATAATTAAAAAAAAATAGAAAGTTGCAACTATTTTTTTTAACAAAAATATAATAAATTACAGTATGTATAACTAATTGCTTTGCATTGAACCGTGTTTTAAGATGCTATTTTTGTCACTTTAAATTGGTTCATAAAATACTAAAATTGAAATAAAGATTTGGTAGTTTTAAAAGTTTACTTTAATCCATTCAAATTATAAAATGATTGGACCAGATTTTTTTTAATATAATTTTAAAAGAAAAATACATAAACTAGCTAACGTTCAAAAAAAATGGGGAAAAAAAAGCTAACGTTCAAAAAGAGTTTTTTTAAAGAAAAAAAAATAGAGTGAGGAGGAGCCACAGTGCATTCGAATGTGGGACCCACCGCTCCAACCACGTGACCACGATTCATCCGCCAGCTCGCTTTGTCTCTAAACTCCTGGGCCCCTTTCCCAAAAGTCTTCCCTTGTTTTTATTTTTTATTTTATTTTTATTTTTTATTAATCGTTCTGCAAATTTCCCTGACTCATTAAAGTTTCAAAGAAAATTGCTATTATAATATGTAGACTTTTATTCTTATTCAATTTTATTTAATTTCTTTTCGGATAATAAATAAAACTCTGCTTTTATTTAAATTAGTTTCTCTTTTCCATCTAGTACTGTGGTCGGTGTTACAACTCATAATTCAATCTATATCTTCTAATTTCAACATTTGATATCAGATTTAAATAATTAAATAATTTTATTTGAAGTACTCTTACTTAGATTATTACACACTTTGTCATAATTTGGATCTTGAATACAATAAAGTCTTCTTCCCCATAGCTTTCACTATAACATTATATGTCAATGATATTATATATATATATTGAAGGAGGTCACTTTCGAATCGTTGCCGGACATTTCACCACCGTCTCTTGCTTCAGGTTTACGTCACCAACCTCATTTGGCGGTGTATGTTTTTTTTAATTTTTTAATAATATCCATAATTAAACATTATTATAGTTTAATTTAAACTTGTTTATATTGGATGTTAACCTCTAACCAAAGTGTTGGTAAGTGTAAAAGAATAGTTATTTATTTACATCTACATAGATTTTGTCATATGAAATTATTAATTACTTATATTAAACTTACTTATAAGGTATATTTGGAGTTTACGTTACCAATTACACATATATATTTTCAAAATGATAAAACAAAATAATATAATCTCGAGAATAAAAAAATCTAACGGAAAAGTATAAAACAAACTCTTTTTTTATATATATTTATAGAAAGGTTGTTGTCTTGTATCTTTAATAAATACACTATATCTTTTAATATGATCATAAATGACAATTTTATAGTTTATTTAAGACTTTATTGTTTTTAATAAATATTATTATATTTCCATGTTGTTTTTATTGGTACTTTATTTATGTGTATTGCTATACATTTATAGTTTTTTTTTAATAATTATTATCAATAATGTATTGTTCGAATTGTGAAAGTTGAGTTTTTGCTTATTATATAAACGATTTTAAAATATTTTCTAATGATAATCGGTTATAATTTAAAAATAAAATTTAATATATGATGTTCCTTGCTAACATAGATAATAAAATCTAATTATTATTGATACAAACATATTTTCTAATCACGGTTAAGTACAATTTTTCAATCAAAGTTTATTGTCCTATTTTGTTTATCAAATAATATATAAGTATATTATCACAATTAAAAATATTTTAAATAACTAAGCAAAAATATATTTTAAACATAATAGCAAGTTCATTCATATATTCATTTAGTATACACATTTGAACAAAAAGATTTCATACTTTATAAATTAAAATCCATAATTACAAACTAAATAAAAAATCATTAATATCTATTCATTCCATATAACTATATATAAATAGATTATCTAACATAATTTCTTTGATCATAAACTATTCTTGTATTTAATTATTTGGTAAATAATATATATATATATACATATATATATAAGTATATAAGCAATTCCGAATGGCACATGCACTAAAGTCAGCATTTCGCTTCATTTCTCTTTAATAAAAAAAGGGAAAAAAAAGAGAGGGGTAAAATAGGAAAGAGTAAAAAGAAAGTATCGTCGGTCCATTTGGTTGAATGCGAGTGTGTGTAGAAGTGAAGGCTAAGGGAAAATGATAAAGAAAAAAGGTTATTGTCGTTGCAGTTAACCTCTCGCCACAAAATTTTGTTTCCTTCTAAATTTCCATTTTTACCCTTTTCCCTCATTTGGCTGCAAAAACTCATCATCATCATCATCTATTCATCATCATCATCATCGCCTAAAAACCAGAGACTGATTCCAGATCACTCTTCTTCTCTTTTCTTTTCTTTTCTTTTTCTACACAATGGAACCTGCGCCGCCGGAGGATTGTTGTGTTAAGGTTGCTGTACATGTTAGACCTTTAATCGGAGATGAACGGCTTCAAGGATGTAAAGACTGTGTCACTGTTGTACCTGGTAAACCGCAGGTAGAGTTTACTTTTTAGTTTCTGAAAATGTCTAGTAGCTCTGGTTAATTTGGAGCTTACTAGAATTGTTTTACTCGAAACTGTCTTTTCTGAGATCTAAATCTTGCGACGCTTTTTTTGAATCAGTGATTTTGTGGTGGTTTTTCAGATTTTTTTTCCTTTTTCTTTTTCTTCTTTTCGTCTGCATGTTTGACCTAGTAGTTCTGTTTCAGCAGAATTATCGCATCTTTAATTATTTCCTTAATTAATTTGCTCATGAGATCAATTGTTTTTCTAATGATAGACCATTGGTTTTTTTTTTTCCGTAAAATTCTAAAAATTCAGATGGATTAGGTTAGAGTAAATTGTTTAAGATTTGTCGGGTTGTGATAATTCTCTCCAAATTTCAGTGGATTCGGGGAAAAATTCTCGCCAATGAATTGGGAATTTGGGAGTTGTGTTTCGCAATGTGAAACCATTTCTTTCTGGATTTGTATTCTTACCTTGTTTCTGTATATGATGCACAGGTACAAATTGGGTCACATTCCTTTACTTTCGATCATGTATATGGAAGCACTGGTTCACCGTCTACTGCTATGTATGAAGAATGCGCTGCTCCGCTTGTTGATGGCTTGTTCCAAGGGTACAATGCTACCGTTCTTGCTTATGGACAGGTAATAGGAACATTGGCCTTGGTGAAATCTTGCTCGCTATTCTCTTCTGTTTCTGACTTTGATTTTGTGTATCACATGGCAGACGGGTTCTGGTAAAACATACACAATGGGTACTGGTTGCAGAGACACTAGTCAAACTGGAATCATCCCTCAAGTTATGAACGCTCTATTCAGCAAGATAGAGACTCTGAAGCAGGAGATTGAATTTCAGATTAATGTTTCTTTTATTGAGGTAAATTATGAAGTTTCTTCTTCTGTGTTGCTCTATATGGGGATTTCCTATTTGATTTTCTTCTCACATGACAATTTGATTTGCTAGATTCATAAAGAAGAGGTGCAAGATTTGTTGGATCCTTGCAATAGTAACAAATCTGACACTAACAATGGACAAGTAGGCAAGGCAGCACCTATCCCTGGGAAGCCACCAATACAGATCCGAGAATCATCCAGTGGTGTTATTACATTAGCAGGATCAACAGAAGTCAGCGTCAGTACTTTGAAAGAGATGGCTGCTTGCTTAGACCAAGGGTCGGTCAGCAGGGCTACTGGTAGCACTAACATGAACAATCAGTCCAGGTGAGCTATATGTCGTGTTAATTTTCTTTCTATATATAACTTTGATCTTAATAGGACATCGCAGGTGATATCCTAAAGTATTTATAAACGTCTTTTGGTCTATCTTCATGCAGTCGTTCACATGCCATTTTCACTATCACCGTGGAGCAAATGCGAAAAATTAATTCAGATTCTTTTGAAAACGGTTCGTGCAATGGGAGCTTGAAAGAAGAATATCTGTGTGCAAAGTTGCACCTTGTGGACCTTGCTGGTTCAGAACGAGCCAAAAGAACTGGGTCTGATGGTTTGAGATTTAAAGAAGGTAGGTGTTTTCTGTTGTATTTTGTTTTGGACCAATATAAAGCCTTTTGGTCATTGCTGTAATGAGACTTGATTATTTTCACCAGGAGTTCACATAAACAAAGGTCTCCTTGCGCTTGGTAATGTTATCAGTGCGCTTGGTGATGAGAAAAAACGTAAAGATGGTGCCCACGTTCCTTACAGAGACAGTAAACTTACACGGCTTTTGCAGGTACATTATTTTTCAAAAATCTTGAATACCACATTTTCCACCTTTTTGCTCGTTTTTAAAAAATTTCGCATGTCAACTATTAGGATTCTCTTGGGGGCAACAGCAGGACCGTGATGATAGGTAACTTTCAGGTTTTCTGTTTTATTTTGTTCCTCTCCTCAGACTATTCTGTTTTAATACCTTTCCAATTTGGTTAGTTCTCGTTTAATTCCTTTATGCTTGTTATGTGGCTTCCAGCTTGCATCAGCCCTGCAGATATCAATGCTGAGGAAACACTTAACACTCTAAAATATGCAAACCGAGCTCGAAACATTCAAAACAAACCTGTTGTAAGTTATTATGATCTTTTAGTCGGGAAACTAATTATTCTGACAAAGTAGATTACCCTTCTAATATTTCAGTTTTTCCTTGCATAGGTTAACAGAGATCCTGTGTCTAGTGAGATGCTAAAAATGCGCCAACAGGTAGAATATTTGCAGGCAGAGCTTTCCTCGCGGAATGGAGGATCCTCATGTGCAGAAGTCCAGGTATTTTGACCTTCTTGTCTGGTGGTATTGCGGCAGTTTTCAGGAGTATGAAGATTAAAAATGGACCTGATAATGTAGGTGCTCAAGGAAAGGATTGCTCGCCTTGAAGTTGCAAATGAGAACCTTTGTCGGGAACTTCATGAGTACCGTAGCAGAGGTCCTGGCGTAGAGTATTCTGAAAAAGAGTTTAAAGACATACAAGCTGTAATATTCTAACCAATACTTTTTATCATGTCTAGCTTATTCATGTGTGTCCGCCTGGCATATTGAATAGATTATGTATGCTTGATCTGTTATGGTTACGAAATGTGAACTATTTGGTGGCAGGATGAAATTGTTGGTACTGTCAAACCTGACGGGCTCAAAAGGAGCTTGCACAGTATAGAGTCCTCAGATTATCCCATGGTTGAAGCCACAATAGGTATAAGAAAGACACTCAAACGAGTTCCAAAACTCAAACACAAGCTAGAACATATTATTCATGACAAGAGTTTTCGTTATATGCAGGCGATTCAAGAGAAATAGATGAAGAGGCGAAGGAGTGGGAGCACAAGCTCTTGCAAAATAGTATGGACAAGGAGTTGCATGAACTGAACCGCCGTCTTGAGGAAAAAGAGGTCTCTTTTTACTTGCTTTTTGTGCATTAATCGTTATATGTGCAGGGGTTCTCGTTTTGGCAGGCAAATATTTATTCTTGTCCATAACTATATAATCAATTTATGAACAGTCGGAAATGAAGCTTGTTGGCTATGATCCGGTCGCACTAAAGCAACATTTTGCAAAGAAAATTGCGGAGGTGGAGGATGAAAAAAGATTCGTTCAGGTGTGAAATAATTTGTGTTGTGCTCAGGTTTTATCTTGGGAAGTACACAGAAAACACGTTATTGAGTTGTTGAACTGTTTCTTTCTCCCAGGAAGAGAGAAATCGTTTGATGGCTGAAATTGAGAACCTTGCTTCTGACGGTCAAGCACAGAAGTTGCAAGATGTGCATGCTCAGAATTTAAAAGCGCTTGAAGCACAGATTTTAGACCTTAAGAAAAAGCAAGAGAACCAGGTTCAGCTACTAAAACAGAAACAAAAGAGTGATGAAGCTGCTCGTAGGTTACAGGACGAAATTCAATCCATCAAGGCACAAAAAGTAAAAATATGATAATGTTCTATTACGTTTCTTTTTTACTTTGATTTTAATTTACATGCATCATGGCACATGTTCTCTTTTGAAAGTATATTTGCTTGATTCTCTTCCTTGGCTTTGCAGGTTCAGCTGCAGCATAGAATGAAACAAGAAGCAGAACAATTTCGACAGTGGAAAGCCTCACGAGAGAAAGAACTTTTGCAGGTACCTCTACCTCCTCCCTAATTAAGACCTTGCTATCATGTTTCCTTTCAATTCTAAATCTTTTATCAATTGATCTTAGATTCTAACTTTCCTTCAAATTTAAATGCTCACTGGCCAACACAGTTACGGAAAGAAGGGAGAAAGAGCGAGTACGAAAGGCACAAGCTGCAAGCTTTAAATCAGCGACAGAAAATGGTAAACACAAGTTTATGCCATGTAGTTTTGTAACTTTGTTGGAGCTTGAGGATTTACTTCGTGATCTCTGAAAGACCAGAAAAACTAAAGAAGAAGATCCACCTGTGAACTAAGGGAAATTTGCACTTTTCAGGTTCTTCAGAGGAAGACAGAAGAGGCTGCAATGGCTACCAAGAGGTTGAAAGAGCTGTTGGAAGCTCGGAAATCTTCTCCACGCGAACACTCTGGTATAATTCATCATGTTAAAATCATAACGCGTAAATGAAAAAATGTCAGTAATGCATTTTCATAGTATGGGTAATTGCATGTAAGTAGTTAGGTATGGAGCTGAATGCTTTGACATCTTGGGTTCTGCAAAAGCTATTTTGTTATTTCAAGTAATAAATGGTAGTTTTTATTATTTTGTGATTCTAAACAAAACACCATTTCTACAGCTGGTACAAATGGCTTTGGAACAAATGGTCAGGTGCGCAATTATTCATGCCTTCTTTTTTATTTTTTTTTGTCTTGTTTTGTATGTACCATTGTCATTCTCGTGAAGCTAATAAATTCATACTCTTCAGACGAATGAGAAGCTGTTACAGCGTTGGCTTGATCATGAGTTGGAAGTCATGGTGAAAATGCATGAAGTACGTCATGAGTACGAGAAGCAGAGCCAAGTGTATGTCCTTAATGCATTTGACATCTTCGCCGATTTTACTATGGGAACAAAGATAGTTAAATTTTGTGGTTATTCATTATGCATATGATGATAATTTCAGACGAGCTGCTCTGGCGGAAGAGTTGGCTGTGTTAAGACAAGTGGATGAGTTTGCAGCGAAAGGAATGAGTCCTCCAAGAGGAAAGAATGGCTTTGCTAGGTACTTCTTGTGAACTTTCATCACTTTCTTATTTCACTCTTTTCCTAAATTACATTACATGTTTTCTTTCAGGGCATCGTCTTTGTCATCTCATGCAAGAATGGCCAGAATATCTTCACTTGAGAACATGCTTGGAATATCTTCTAATTCTCTAGTAGCCATGGCTTCACAACTTTCCGAGGCAGAAGAACGGGAGCGTGCCTTCACAAACCGTGGCCGATGGAACCAGCTACGATCAATGGGAGAGGCAAAGAATCTTCTTCAACATATGTTCAATTCTCTTGCAGAAACAAGGTGCTTCGGGTTACTAGTCATAACACTTACAATACTGAAGAAAGTGAATACGTATCAAGTTAATCTCCAGCCAAGATTTTCATGCTTTTACTTTTCTTACGCTCTTGCAGATGCCAATTATGGGAGAAAGATGTAGAAATAAAAGAAATGAAAGATCAATTCAAAGAAATTGTTGGCCTTTTAAGGCAGAGTGAATTAAGAAGGAAAGAAGCAGAGAAAGAGCTGAGATTAGGAGAGCAAGCCATCGCAGCTTCCTTAGCTTCATCGCCACTGGTAAAAATATCCACCACTCCTTTCTCCTTCCATATTCCAGTTTAGTAAATGCAAAGATGCACTCACACAATTCAACAACACCGGTCATATTAGTTATTAGTACTGATGAAAATGAAACGTTTGGTATAGGGGACTCCACCTAGTTCAGTAAAACAAATAGCTGAAAATATGAGTGGCCCGCCTTCCCCAATGAACGTGCCAGCACAAAAACAACTCAAATTTACCCCAGGAATTGCAAATGGAAAATTGAGAGAATCGGCTTCATTTATCGATACAAACAGGAAGGTTAGTTCATTTTACTTTTCTTTTCCTCTGCTTCCTTGGGTTAACAATGGCGGAAAAAAGCAGGAACTATATAGATATTGAAGAACCTGATAAGTTCTTGTTGAATGCAGATGGTACCAATGGGACAGGTATCAATGAGGAAACTAGCAGCCGTAGGAAAACCCGGTGGAAAACTCTGGAGGTGGAAGAGAAGTCATCACCAATGGATGGTTCAATTCAAATGGAAATGGCAAAAGCCATGGAGACTCTCTGAATGGATTCGACACAGTGATGAAACACTCATCAAGTCAAAACCTCGTCCCAAAGCTCTTCTTAATAAGATCATGTGATCGAAAGCTCCTCGCCACGGGCTATTCTGAGGGGTTCTTTTAGTGTTTCAAGCTCTCTCTCTACCCGTGACATGAGACTTCTATGTAAAGTATCATACAAATTGGTGCAGGTAATCAATCTTCCCTATACTCTTTAAGAAACTTATAAGATCTCAATGTGTTTTCTAACTCAGATCAATTCATGACTACACAAACAGAGATTGAAGAACTTGCTACGGTGTTTCAAGGTTGTGTTATTGGAAACTCACTTTCTCAGGCGTGCTTACCGCACAAAGGAGAATCGCCAGGACCAGTAGCTGATGCTACTGATCGTTCACTGTAGGTAACAGAGAGCAGGCGTCATTAGGAGCCAAATTGTTCTTATATATTCATAGAATTAACATTTTTATACATCATCATAAAAGAAGCTCAGACAGGAACTAAACCTTAAATTCTCCATGTTGCTGATATTTGTATGAAGTAGTTACATGTTTATTTGTTCTTTTGGTTTTCTTGTAAATGATAATATATATACACTTAATGATCAGTTTGTGTTTTAAAAGTCTTTCTTCTAAAGCTTTATTTAGTAAATGAGACAAATTTAGTATTATCACATACTGCAGTTTTATAGGTCAAATATGATATATGTGCATCACATATTGCTACACCAGAAAGCATAGTGTTCATCTCTCCTATGGCTACTTACCAAACCTCCACATTGCAGACAGATAAAGCTGCTTCCATCAGAAAATGCATCAAGCATGATTTGTGACCTTCCGGTTTTTGCTAGAATTGATGTGCCATGAGAATCTGCTGTAATTTGTTTGGTGTCAAATAAGTTTGTTGACATTGCCTCAGATCCTAGAGGTTGTGCTTCTGTAATGGCACATTCTGCAAATATAGAAGCTAGCTGGTCCATACTTGCTGTTTCTTGGATTCTTCGTTTGTAAAGCTCACGTGCACGGTTTAAGATCTGAAGTACAGCCTCGTCTCCTCCTTGCCTTCTAGTCGCCATTACTACCTGCTCAGAATTGAATAGACTGGTTCAAGGTCAACGCAGTCTCTATGCATAAGCAAGAAAAGTATCTCAGGCAACAGGGAAACGATTAAACCAGGTGATCAGGCTTTCAAATCATGATTTCTAAGCACACTGCAAACGCTCACAATCAATCCTCAGTCTACAAAGAAGATAATTTAGTATTCTGAAAGTCTAGAAGAAGATAAGATACAAAGTAACTAATCAGAAGTGGTAATCCAAGTTAACAATTTGTGTTTACACCAAATTGACTCATATATTGGCGTCTTCTTCAGAATGCTATAAGTTTGAGTCTAGTCACAGATCATGCAATGAGAAATGATCATCCTTTTCCAATGGAAAACCTTGTTAATGTACAATGAATGAGTAATGCACTCCACAAGTTGGGAAGTAGTTGAAAAAGATCAATATGATAGATTATGATCTAAGATACATATTTTAACTTCACAATCTTTAGGTATAAAGGTAAGAAATGATCACAGCGATAATAAAGAAGTAGCTAAGAAGCGAATCTATCTTTGTGATCCATCAGACACAGCAAAGGCTTCAAGAAAATCTATGAGCAAAAATCTTGAGCTATTTTTTATTCCAAAGAGTGACATCAACGAAGCCTTATCAAACTCGATTCTAGTTAGTACCACCATTAACGACCCCTTATCAAATTTCAAACATGAAGTATGAACAAAAAAAAACTAACTACCTTCTAAAATCAACACCAAAGAATATATCCACAAAGAAAAACCAGGACACAAATCGAACGATGAATTCAAACCCGAATGAAATAGAATCGTAGGAAGATATCGAAATACCGCTTGAAGAGCTTGTGATGGTTCTCCTTGTTCGATGAGCAATCGAGCAGCAGAGAGAAAATCTCTCGCGGTACCAGCTTTCTCAAAAGTAAACGCATCTTTAGAATCAATCTCCATCTTCTCATCCTTTGAATCACCGTTCATTGCGAAATGCATCTGTAACTGAAGAGAGAATCAAAGAAAAGAGACTACTGAAGAACACCAGAGGATTCTAGGAGGTACGGAACTTCTTGTCGCATCTTTTTAATCCTCAATCATTTTTTCAAATTAACTAAATAAAAAAAAAAACAAATTCATCGGTAAATTTAAAATTAAATCTAAACCGAACTTAAACCGGTTATTTAACTAACCAAACCGAATTAAACATTTTGAGTGGACGACAACAGATTAGGTAGAAAACATGCTTTTGTTTACTAAAATGGGCCTAATGGGCTTTATTTACTCTACTAAGCCCAATGGGTTTTTAGCTATTTATTACTCAAAATTCTGTGACTTCACCATTTGTTTTTCTTCGTCTTCTTCCTCTTCGCTCTCCATTTCTGCAGAACAGAACTCAAACTTTTGCAGAATCGAAAGATGAGATTCCGTCATAATCCTTTCGTTTTGTTATCAACTTATCTTCTCCTTCTTCTCTCCATTTCTGAATCAAAACAAACTCTGCAATTTCTAGACCAAAGGCTTGCAGTAGTCTACCCAGTGATCCAGAGATTTAAATCGCTCATAACTCTTGATCCTTTCAAGGTAACGCAAACATGGAATGGTCCAGATATTTGCAGTTACAGAGGATTTCACTGTGATAATCCACCAGATAACAAAACCGCCATTACTGTAGCTTCAATTGATTTCAACGGTTTCCAACTCTCAGCTCCTTCAATCGAAAATTTCATCGATCAAATGCCAGATTTAGCTTTATTCCACGCGAATTCCAACAACTTTCAAGGTACAATCCCTTCGAAAATCACAAATCTCAAATACCTCTACGAATTCGACATAAGTAACAATAAATTCACCGGTCAATTCCCAACCGCTGTGGTTAACATGCCCGGTTTAACATTCCTTGATATCCGGTTTAATTCCTTCTCCGGTTTAATTCCTCCCCAAATTTTCACACAAAACCTAGACGTTCTCTTCATAAACGACAATGGCTTCTCCGCAAATCTCCCAGAAATCCCCGAAGACGGTAAACAAAATCTCCTCTACTTAACATTAGCAAACAACAATCTAATCGGTTCTCTTCCAAGAAGCATTCTCAGATCAATGGCGATGTTAACCGAAGTACTCTTCTTAAACAACGATTTCAATGGCTGCGTACCTTACGAAATCGGACTTTTAAAGGAAGCAACAGTAATCGACATTGGAGGAAACAAGCTCACAGGTCCGTTACCTCTTTCGATTACATGTTTAGAGAAATTAGAAGAGCTGAATTTAGCAGGAAATGAGTTGTTTGGTGCGATTCCTGAAGCGATTTGTATGTTTTTGAGAGAGAATTTGGTGAATTTGTCATTATCTGGAAACTATTTCACACATGTAGGACCTTGGTGTAAAATATTGATAGAGAGAGGTGTTCTTGATGTGAGGAATAATTGTATTCCATTTTTACCAGGACAAAGATCGTTTAGGGAATGTGCAGAATTCTTTGGTAAACCTAAGTGTTGTAATCATATGTGGTTTCATAGTTTTATCCCTTGTAGATTTTCTCATCATATTCCTGGTTCTTCTTCTTCTTCTTCTTCTGGTGATGGTTTCATGTCAATGGCGGCTCCCTCACCTTAAGAGTTGTTTTTTTTATCAGTATTGTATTGAAAGATTGTTGTTTGTTTTGAGTTTATGATTAATTATTATATTATCAAGAAAGTTTATAAAAAAATTGTATTATCAAGAAAGTTATATATCCAAAGTCCATAACTTTTTATTTTTTTTGTAAAATAAATATATCAAATTGATTTCTTTTTTTTATATCTAAAGTGGTGGTTGTTTTGTAATGATGAGAAAATTAAATATTTTTATTGTTATTTAATTGCATTGAAAGATAATAAATTAGAGTTTATCCCGATTATTGTTGTCTTTTTCGCCTTAGTATTTATCATTATTGTATTAGATTGGATTTCGTTAGAGCTAAAATTATATATCCAAAATTGTTGTTTGTTTAGTTTTTAATTCATTTTAAGAAACTGGAATAAAATTGATCTAGTGGTTTATTACTTACAATTTTTTTTATTTGGACAATATAATTCATTTTGAGAGCATCTCCGATGATATTTTTCTTTTTTTTTCTTTCCAAAATTAAGGGAAAAAATGAAGATTAATATCTCCGATAGTAATTTTTTTTACAACTATATAAATCGAATACATTGTGATATCTCTAGCCCTAGGTTTGCCCGATCAATTATTTTAAATTAAGGGAGAAATTATATTGTTATTCGATTACTTAGAATGCATTAATATTAGGAAAAAAAGAAAACAATAAATTAGGGTTGATCTGGACCAATACTTTACAGTATATTTATGGTAGTATGGTTAACATTGCCTGTATATATTAAGTAGTCAATTAATAGCATATTGTGTCACGTCATAACTAAATGTAGAGAAGAAGACAAGTCGAATGTTAAAACCAATGTACTCTCTTTAACTCTAAACCTATAAAATGTTCACTTATTTATCATACTTTTCATGTGGTTTGGTTTTTGTATGCCGACACTTTTCTTAAACGAGCAGCATATATATATAGACACTTATTATGATTATATCACATTCAATATTTATTAGAAACGTTTTCAATCTTCATACTCTTATACACATACATATTTATAAATATTTGAAATTGAAATTGAGTGGCAATATATGTATATAATATTATAGAAGCACTTTTGGGGAAATGGGACCATAATAAAATGATGTGGAATGGGTCCCAAATTCTGCACGTCTAAAACATTTGATGGGTTGAATGTAACAAAGTAAACAAATAAAAGATAGAAATTTGATTTTGAGAAAGAGATGAATAAAGGTGTGAGTGTGACCCCATTAATTCTACCAAACCCATTGACATTTTTGTTGATGAAATCTTAAAATTAGATGCAATAATTGTGTTTAAGTGTTACATCTTGTGGACTTATTATTGGATCCAGCTAAGGAAAAAAGCATGATACATTTATTTACAAGATTGATTTTAGATTTATGAACGGCCTAAATGCATTAATTAACACACATGGAGAATTTGGTCATACCATATTACCATCCTTTATTAATTATATTTCTTCTCTAAATTACCTAAAAATTATATAAATAATTTATGAAAGATTAGTAGTTACTAGGTTCTTTTTGTTTGTGATGAATATCATCTACTTAATATTGGAAAAAATCACGATTTTGATTAATTTTTTTTTATATAATTCAATACAACTATTACAAGATTTTATTTGTTTTTTTTTGGTCGAAAATATTTTATTTGTTAAATATGGAAACTAGTAAAAAATTTGTAATATTTTTTTGTTTGTTTGTGATGAATCTTCTTACTTCTAGTGTTTATCACCAACTAAAACAATTAAAAAAAATTACGATTTTGATTTAAATTTAATTTTTTAAAATAATTTAATGGAATTATTAAAAGATTTTATTTGTTAAAGTATACGGAAACTAGCAAAAAGTTGTAATATTTCAACCGTTTTGTTTTGACTCGCACGAGATTGCAAATCATATGAATTTGTAGTTTTGTTTTTTTGAAATGTTACAAATTTTATACAAATTTGTAGGTTTTTTTTTATTAATTTTTATATGCTTCAAGCCGCATCAGAACTAATATTTAATAAATAGTACATTCGAGATAATGAACATGCCCTGCATTAAAATTAAATTTTTATCCAAACCTTTTTTTGACACTATTATTATATATTATTATCAAATAACTAAAAACAACAAAAACAAAATTATAATAATAATGAAGTTATTTTGCAAGCCACTTAAAACATTAACAAGTGACGCATTAAACTTAGATTTCATTTAATTAATCATCAACTTCACTACAAAAAATGTTGATTAAATAAGGACTACTCAAAAAGTGGTGTTTCCTCTAAGTGATTCTTAATAATTAGAACTTAGAAGAAGGCTTTAATTCCCATTATTCCAATAATGAACCTAATTAATTAATAATAAAACCATTCACAATTAATTATTATTTATGTCATTTTTTTCTATTTTAATATTGTAAAGTTTCTATTCTAAGCCCACTTTATATTTTTTGTGTGGCAAGTATCGTTTTCTCGAGTTGATACACGTCACTATCTATCTAATATTTCTTTCAAATATTAAATTCAATAAATAATTATCTATAGTTCTTTCTAATATTAACTTTAATTAATTGAGCTAATACACTTCCATATATTTGTTATTGCCACTATTATTCGTCTAGTGACCAATAATTTTGTTTACGGGTTAATAGTAAACATATTCAAGCTTAACTTTTTATTTTAAAAGGCGAAATTCTAATAATAAAGTCATAATATATAATTTAAACTAACGTTAATCATATTTTAATACAAATACATAACTATATAAATCAAATCAATAAAATATATAAATGAATAAATGTTAACAACAGCGAAAATTTCATTATAAAAGCTAAATAAATAAAATGTTGCACCACAAAAATATAGTTCGTTAGAAATAATATGTACAGACCAAGGAAGAAAAGACAAGAGTTAAGAAATAAGAAACTAAAATAAAAAGGAACAAAAAAGTAAGAAGAAACAGAGCTGACGCGCTCATTTTTTTGTAAAAGTTGTTTTTTTTCTAAAAAACCGCAAAAACCCGTAGGTTACCCCTAGGGATTTTACGCAAACGCGCTCAACGCGCGACACATGCGCGTGGGATTGTATTAATAAATGCTTGATTTTCACCGCATGTCTATACATATAATAATTAAATTGGGCCTATCTAAGCCCATTAATTTTGAATAAACAGCCCATTAATTTTGAAAAACCAGCCCATTAATTTTGAATTATAAATTATAAATTATAAATTATAAATTATAAATTATAAATTATAAATTATAAATTATAAATTATAAATTATAAATTATAAATTATAAATTATAAATTATAAATTATAAATTATAAATTATAAATTATAAATTATAAATTATAAATTATAAATTATAAATTATAAATTATAAATTATAAATTATAAATTATAAATTATAAATTATAAATTTGTATACATCATGTTAAGATTGAGCTTATATACTTCTGAAATAAAATTTAGCCATATATCAATTAATATTCTCGATCCAAAACAAGTTTAATAAACAATTAAACAAAGAAAAAAAAACAATCTTTATGTATGAAAATATATATATATCTGCTTATTGTTATTTGCCTGATTATTTAATTACACTATCTTTGTTTTCACTTCCTATTTTAATACAAATACATAAATACCCAATATAATAGCTAAATAAATAAAATGTTGCACCACAAAAATATATGTTATAGTCCGTTAGAAATAATATGTACAGACCAAGGAAGAAAAGACAAGAGTTAAGAAAATAAGAAAACTAAAATAAAAAGGAACAAAAAAGTAAGAAGAAACAGAGCTGACGCGCTCATTTTTTAAAAAAAGTTGTTTTTTTCTAAAAAACCGCAAAAACCCGTAGGTTAACCCCCCTAGGGATTTTACGCAAACGCGCTCAACGCGCGAGACATGCGCGTTGGATTGTATTAATAAATGTTTTATTTTCACCGCATATATATATAGGGATCCCATATACATACGTATAATAATAGTTAAATCGGGCCTATTCTAAGCCCATTATTTTGAAAAAACAGCCCATTTATTTTGCCATTAAATTATAAATTATAGATTATAAATTATAGATTATATATTATAGATTATAAATTATAAACTATAGATTATATAATAGATTATAAATTATAGATTATAAATTTGTATACATCATGTTAAGATTGAGTGTATATACTTCTGAAATAAAATCTAGCTTATATCAATTAATATTCTCATCCAAAGCCAAAACAAGTTTACTAAACAATTAAACAAGAAAAAAAAATTCTTTATGTATGAAAGTATATATCTGCTGCTTATTGTTATTTGCCTGATTATTTAATTACACTATCTTTGTTTTCACTTCCTACTTACAATTAAAATTATCATGTTGCTGTGTCGTCAACATCCAACTTCTCCTCCGGTAGCCCAAAATGAAACCCTCTCTTTGCATCAGAGACTTACGTCCCTTAAGCATTCATACCCCAACCTTACACTTCCCTATGCCCTTCTTCTTCTTCTTCTTCTCAAAGCCGATCCTGGACCGTTACCTAGCAATGAACAGCCCATTTCCAGGCAGTGATTTCTTTCTCCAATGGCTGCTTCTTGGTTTCTTTATCTTATCCACCTGTTTTTGTTTTCTCCTTCTTAGGTTCTGTCTCAAGGTTTCTTCCTTCCTCCAATGGCTTCCCTGTAGCTTTTTCTTTCTTAGGTTCTTCCTCGACTTGTTTTCTTTCCTCTAATGGCTTAAGAGCCTTCTTGATTTCTTGATCTAATCCACCTGTTTTTGCTTTTTCTTTGTTAGTTTCTTCCTCAAGTTTTCTTCCTCCCTCCAGTGGTTTCTTGGCTACTTTGTCTGATTCACCTGCTTTTGATTTCTCTTTCTCCAATTCAGCATTCTTCTTAGCTTCTGCCTCAAGTTGTTTAACGTTTTCTTCATGTGCACGGTTGAATAGTCTTACGAAGCTGAGAAGAGTCGACACCACTGCAAGTCATTGCCAGATCAAGACAAGTTAGAATCACCAGATTTTACATAAAAAATATGTGTGTATATATACAGAGAAAGATGCGCAAACCTTGTTCGAAAGGGCACTTAGCTGGATCTTCACCAAAGTAGAGAATCAAACCATCCACATTTCGTCCCTGTGATGAATCATTTATTTGTTATAACTTAGCAGAAGAGAGCAATATTTATTGCACATTGAATTTCAGGGGACATACCACTCCGGAGTAGAGTGAAGCCAAGGACCTAACTTCTGCTTCCGCAAAATGAAGAAACTCCTTCAATATCTGAAGAAAAATAAACGAAAACCTTGATCAATATTTGATCTAACAAGAATGGAAGAACCATTTTTCAACTCCATAACTGTCTGTGAAGAGGTAGTGATCTAGATCAAGAACCTTGTAACATATATATATGTATATGTATGTATCTGCCAGTGCAAGAGGCAACTAGTGATCGACGAAAGAGATACCTTGTTAAAGTTGTGGGAGATTGGACCATCATTTTCAGACAAAGAAAGTTCCTGTACAACTTTCTCCAGCCCCTTGTTTATAGCTTGCATCTCTTCGGCCAAAAACTTCAGTTGAATCTATATCAAAATTAATGGAATCAACACCAGTTGCAACTTTTTTTTAATCAATTTATGCGAAAATTGCACGTGTGAGGTGAAAGCTAAGAACCTTTGTTGATGGCTCCAGTGAGGATAGATCTTTTGTGAAATCTAAAACATCTGGGATTTTTTCAGCAAGAACCTGCAGAAAAACCATCAAATTATTTCTGACTCCATCTAGTATATTAAGATATTCTCTTAAAGCTACAATGCATACTATAAAAATTTACCTTGCATAGATAATGCATCAAAGTCATACGGTTATTACGGGCACGCGTTTCACTGAGTTTTGGTAGACTGTCGAGTTTGAAGCCAACCGCAGCACCTAGACGAAAAAAGGGGTTTGAGAACATGATAAAAGATTAAAATTCAGAGTTAAAAGATCCATCTTCAAACTCACCCCTAGCAGTTCCTTGGTTAAGGGCGTTCCCAAGGGACAAAATTGTCTGCATTATTCTTTTGAATTTTTCTGAATTCTTTATCTGATATAGGAAAGAAACAAAGAACGTTACAGTAATATGTTTTCATCATGTTAGGAGTTCACCTAGATGACACAGTTAAATACATATAATTTACCTGTTCTGCAGCGGAGTTTACAACACCTAAACTATTCTTGAGTTCAGTGATCTAAAAGTGCAGTCACAGTGATAATCAGTACCAAAATACAAGCTTAAAATAATCAAAACTAGCAGGGTGTGAGCTTTCCAAACCTGAGAACGGAACTGAATTTTGAATGAAAATACTCTGAGCTTTGTTTCTACGCGTGGAACTTTCATCATCTCTAAGAAAAACTGTCCAAACAAATTCAGGAAGCAAATTCAGTGTAAGATATTAATGTCTAGTCCAAGGAAACTAGAAAAGGTTTTCCAAGTATAGTACCAGTTCACATTTTCCAAGCTTTTCCTTGTCGCCAGTGTAAGCCTGCAGACAGAGCATAAAACAAAAATAAAAATAAAGAAACAGATGAAAGCTGATCTCAGGAGGGGATTTTGGTTCAGGAAATGAAAGCAGCGGAACCTAAGCCCAGGAGTACACTTCTTATACCTTTAGTTGTTCCATTTCTTCTCTTGTTGGGCTAAATTTAATCAGGTTCTCAACCTGATCAGCATCAAGAGCCGATTCCTCCAAATTAAGCACCGAGTTCTGCCAATATTTGAGAGCCAATTAGCTTTTAAGTTTTAACCATCATGTTCAAGGCTTAACAAGACATTCTACCAGATTAAGCTGTAATTATTTCAATACATTCTAAACATGTAGAGCTTGAGATTTACCATCAAATCCTGTAAAGGAACTTTAACTTTTGAAAGCATAATTTCACAGTTGTATGCTCGCCTGTGATCAATCTGCAAGACAAAGTTCATCATAATATATAGTGTGTCCAACCACTGCAGAATGCAATTCTTTATTTTTTCGCTAAAGATTTTAGATAAGGGAATCATATGCTGGAGGAAAAAATGAATCGATCGACACACAAGAACACAACGAACTGCTAACACAAAATAAATTACCAGTTGGACTTTCTCGGGTTTCGGTCCACGAGTGCTATTTACTTTTGATTTTCCTGCCTGCTCTGGAGCAGATGCGGAGAAAAGACTCTCAAGCTCTGTCATGTCGATCTCCGGAGCCCTAAGCCAATAGGTAAGAAATTAATGGCTTACAATCATAGACAAACACAAGAGCCCGAAGGCATCAGACCACTAAGTAACAAAAAGATGTAATGCATACTTAGAAGCTTCACTAGACATTTGTGTTTCAGCCCATAAGCTCCCATTGACAGCTCTCGTCAGTTTCAACCAGTGATATGGCTTCAACTTCTTGGCTTGATTATTCTTCGAATTAACACGTAACATTCGTCCTTTCCCTAATGAAAGAGGCCCAGTAGGTAGAGCAGGCGTTGGAGGGGCATTAGGACCTTTCCCTCCTATCTTTGGAGGGGGAGGAGGTGGAACTGACGGTCCCCTAGTCTGACCCATTGGTGGTGGAAGTGGTGCGCCTGGAGGGGTAGGAAACCGTGGTGGTGGAGGAGGTGAAGTTTTAGTACCAGAGTTTCCATTTGATGGTGGTGTTGGAGGAGCGGGAGGAGCAGGAGGAGGGGGAGGACAGGTAGGGATAGGTGGTGCTGGGGGTGGTATAGGAGGGGCAACTCTAGTGACTGCGTTCTGGTCTGAATGTGGTAGTGGTGGCGGTGGTGGAGGTGGAGGAGTAGGCCGTGGTAAAGCAGCAGCCCCATCAGCGGAAGCTCCTATTTGAGGTGAAGTAGCAAGAGGAAGAGAACCTGGTACATCGCTTCGCGACAAATTGGCAGGAGTAGTTGATAATGCAGGATGTGGGGGACCTGAAGGTGAACTCGTCGTTTCAGAAGACTGCCTTTCAGGAGCATGGGGAGGCGGTGTCATAGGTACTTTTTCGTTTGGAGTTGTTCGTTGAAGCGTAGAGCCAGCTAAAGACACCCAGGAACTTCCCTGTGAAGGAGGCTCTGTCGGTGGGCCAACAGGATGCTGCAGTCGCTCTGAAGGTTCAGAAGCTATAGCTGGAGGTGGAGGTGGAGGTGGTGGGGGAGGTGCTCCTGTTTGAGTCAACGGCTGCCCTGCAGGCTGAGGTGGCGATGGTGTGGAAGACAAAAGTGAGACTTCTTTCCCATTTTTTTCCTGAGAAACACTCTTCAGAGAATTCTCCTTTGCATTTTCTGAAACATTAGAACCGTCTACAAGAGGTTTCACTGTTGTAGAATGATGCACAAGCTTGATAGATGGCGACTCCTGACCTAACAACTTATTTGCATCCTGGCTCGTGGTGTTTTCCTGATTACTTATCTGAAGGACAGCATGCTGATCTTCTGCTACGAGCTTCTTAACTGAATCAGTAGGAGAATTTTTTGGTGACTCCACTGTACCAACCTCTGACATTGAAGACAGTTTGAACTTAGCACTATTTTGAATTGCCGCATGTTTCATTATATCTTGGACATTTTTAGGGCTTAACACTTGTAGTCTTGGACTTGACACCACATTTTGGCTCCCATCTGATCTTTCATGGGCAACATTTGCAATGGCTAAATGCTGAAGCATATTGCGTGTAGCATCAGTTTGATCATCCCAATCAACTTGATTGAACATTTCATGAACTTTGGAAAAAACTTCTATTGGAAGACCATCTTTTTCCTCCAAGCGTGAAAAATCCATCAAGTCAACAGACGATGCAGTATCCATATCTGAGAAGAGAAGCTTCACACAGAAAATTATTTGTAAGCACTATGTTACAAATGGCAGCTATATACATGTAAAGAGATTATGTGCCGCATGAGTGCATACCTCAACTCTGAACCCCTTTGGGAATTGATCTTTTGTATGCCATAATGTGTCAACTTCTTCTCGATTAAGCATCAAAATGTTTGATCTAATAAAAGCTGTGTTGAACACCAGTCGAAACATCATGACCTCTTTTTCCATGTCATCGTTCAGACTGAGGCACTCAATCACGATATCACCTTGCACGTGACAGTTGATGTCAACCTTGACTAGCTCACATTCTGTCTGCAGAAAACAACACAAGGGTTGAGAAAACAACACAGAAAACACTGAGCCCTGTCGCAAACAAAGACAACGAAAGCTAAGAGAGAGCACATGAAGAAAAAGCAACGGATATCTAATAGGTGATCAAATCAACATCCCTAACTAATGAACTTTCTTCAATACAGAATGAGTTAAAGTGGTCAATCATAAATCTGAACTTGAAAAGAACCTGTTTGTACATCCTCAGGTGTTTCCCTTTTTTTGGAGTGGAGTACAAAAGCTTGGGTTTTTTATCAGCTACAAAAAAAGGATCCTGGCCATATATTCGAAACATTGGACGAAAACCTCCTTGTCCATCGACATCAGGAATCAGTCTCAAGATAACACAGTCCATGGTGAGAGCCCTATCAAGTGGAGGCCATTCAGAGACCAAATTCCTTCTTGACACATACTGTAGATACCTTAGCTGAGAAGGAATTGGGTTCAATGGGGAAAGAAAATGCAGAAGCTCACGTGGAGCCTGCTTGTAGATCATGTCTAAGGTCTTTAATTCACCACTGTACTGCTTCCGGTATATAAGGAGAGCAGCTAGCATGAAAGCTAAAACTGGCCATCCTCCACGTTCACAATGCATTAGTAACAAGTTATTTGGCCCAAGTGAAAGCCAACTTTCACTTGATCGGAGAAAATGGTGCATTACTTCCACAGACAACAATGGACAACCTTCATAATGGCGAGGATAATCCATTATTGTCAATCCCTGTTCTGATAACACATCAGCCATCACACTTCGAGTACCCACTTCACGGAAATTAAACACAAGAGAGGATGCATCAGGAAAATACTCTTGAAGTTGATTGACTACTCCTGCCATATAAACTTTGTAGTTATCTTCTTCCCAAGTATCGGTAGTGAAGCAGCAGTCGAACACTGCAAACACACAAATAACGTTTCCCATCAGCTCAATGCTAATCATGATAAGATGAAATATTCTATCTAAAGTATCCAACAGTTTTTGGATCAATCACAGAAACTAACAATGGTAAAATCTTGTACAATCTCCTCAAAATCCGACTAGAGCACATAAAAAACCTAGGGATTGATGTCTAAAGCTATCAAAATCCTCAAGGGAATTGCAAAATCCGGAAATAGAATTAGGACCACAGATCAAAGACAAAAACACCCAAATTTCCAAATAAAGTAGCGTAGAATTCAAGAGAAACGCTAAATGCAATGAACGTGATTCCCGATTTCTCACAATCAACTAGGGCACAATAAACAAATGCGAGCTAAGGATTCAGAAACAGACCAAACACTCTGTCGCATATCTCGAGCAACCCATCCGGAGGTTTCCGGTAGAACAATTTCCGAAATAAAGCCATTTTCCAAAATTCCTAAACCCTTTTTTCCCGTCAAAAACTAAAAAAAACGCAGAATCAAAATCTCGTCCCCTGTGATTTGTAACTCTCAAATCAATATATACGTTGAGAGAGAAGAACCGTTAAGAATCGAGAATTCCAGCGAAAGTTGTTGTCGTTGTTGTTATTGTATTTGAATCTGTTTTAGATGTTTCAATGTTGTGTGTGTTGTTTGTTGTATTGTATCCTACAAGAAGAAAAGGTCAGCTGGCACCTTCTCTGACGTGGATCCCACGATCAGCCGCCATCTCTCATAACCCCAAACTGACACGTGTCTTCTTATGTACGGACAAACCGGCATTAATCTCTCAGCCCATATACGGACCAAAGCCTCTTCTACTTGGGCTTTTCATTTAAGCCCATTAGTGTAGCCACCGACCAAGAAGCTGCAATAAACATCTGATCACTTGTGTTAAAAGTGAAGTATTATGATGTTTTTTTTTTTGCGAAAAGATCTGAAATTTGTTCATATGAACGCAGATTTCGGCGTCATTTAAGGAACAGATTCAGAGATGAATGATTTTTTCTGAGTTTCTGAGTATGACAGAGTCAAAAAAGGTGAAACTTTTAAAGTTATAATCCAAATCCAGCAGAACCACCCACTCCTCCACTCACCAAATCCATTAAGACTTTGGGATTTGTAATTTCACAAAAAAATCTGAGGCAGATTCCATTTTCATATATTAAAATATGAAAACAGACAAAACTGTACTACTCACTAACTATAACTTTACCTAATTAATCTCCTCTTGGTCTTCCTTTTTGACTTGCAGACATACACTATCTTCTCTTTCACGTTCTTTCAAAGACCATAAGATACAACTAAACTTAAACCCAAACTATTCAAACACCCAATGGTTCTTTGAATCTCTAGTTGTCTAATTAAACTTTTCCTTACCTGTTATTGCCGTTGGCTTTCACGTTTCTCGATAAACAACAAAGGGTTAAGGGACCCTTTAATGGATTCTAAACTATCACATCTTTATGTCTTTTCTTCTTTTCTTAAAGTCTGTCTTGTTTTCTAAGATCTTCTTATTCTAGTCTTTCTCCAGGTTTTAAGACACTAAAGTATGAGGTTGTTTCCATGGGGTTTTGTCATGTTTTTCTCTTTCTTTGCGAGTCATATTACGAGTCAAGATCTTAACACTGACGCCGTTTATCTCTCTAACTTCTTCACTGCAATGGGTTTAGAGAAATTTTCTAAAGCTCATTCGTATTCTTCTCTATGTTCATGGCCAGGAGTGGACTGTGACTCAGAAAGAAAGCATGTGGTTCGGTTTTCAGCTTCTGGGGCTGGACTGTCCGGTTCAATCCCAGACAACACTATTGGGAAAATGAGAATGTTACTGTCTTTGGATCTAAGTGGCAACAAGATTACGTCTTTGCCCTCGGATCTCTGGAGTTTAGGCTCGCTCAAGAACCTCAATCTCTCCTCTAACAGGATTTATGAGAATCTTTCAAGCAATATCGACAATTTTGTGTCGCTTGAGACTCTTGATCTTTCTTTCAACAACTTCTCTGGTGAAATCCCTGCCTCTATAAGCTCACTTGTCAATCTAAGAACTCTTAAGCTCAACAACAATAGTTTTCAATTCGGTGTCCCTCCAGGGATTCGCAATTGCCGGTCTCTAGCCACTGTTGACCTCTCATCGAACCAGCTTAATGGGTCTTTGCCTGATGGTTTTGGTTCGGCCTTTTCAGAACTGAAAAAATTGAACCTTTCGAGGAATATGTTGCAGGGTTCATTGATAGGAGTCTTGCATGAAAACGTGGAAACGGTTGATCTCAGTAAAAACCAGTTTAGTGGTCATATCTTGCAATCAATACCCAGTAACAAACACAGCTGGTCTAGTCTGATTCATCTTGACTTATCGGAGAATCGTTTTGTTGGGGATATAGTCAATGGTTTGAATTCATCTCATAAGCTAGCGTACCTTAACCTTGCTTGCAATCGATTCAGGATACAAGAATTTCCTCCAATTATGAATCTTTCAGCTCTATATTATCTGAATCTATCAAGCACCAATCTCAGAGATAAAATCCCGGCTGGAATCTCGAGGTTGAGTCATTTGAAGGTTCTTGATCTATCTTCTAATAATCTCACTGGCCATGTGCCTAATTTGAGTCTCAAGAACATTGAAATACTTGATCTCTCGCACAATAAGCTAGACGGAGAAATTCCAAGGCCTATTTTGGAGAAACTCCCCATGATTCAGAGGTTTAACTTCTCATACAACAATCTAACTTTTTGCAGCCCCAATTTCGCTAAAGAAATGATCCAATCATCCTTCATTGGCTCCACAAACAATTGCCCATTCGCTGCAAAACCAATTGTTTTAAAGGGAAAGCCAAACAAGAAGAAGAAGACAGGTCTCAAGATTGGTTTGGGTTTAGCAATTTGTATGTCGTTCTTACTTGTTGGCTTATTACTTATACTTGTGGCCCAACGAGGTAGAAGAAAATCAAGAACATGGGCAACAAAACAAGCCATGAACAACATAGAACCAAACCTCTCAGACCCGTTCTCACTCCAAAGTGATTCAACCGCTTGGACAGCTATTGACAAGCAAGCAACACAGATCCCTGTGGTAATGATTGATAAACCCTTGATGAAATTGGCATTTGCAGACCTCAAAATAGCGACATTGAACTTCAATAGAGGTGCATTGTTGTCTGAAACCAAGTCTGGTCCTACTTATGGGGCAGTTCTAGCCGGTGGATTTAGGGCAGCTATAAAAGTGCTACCAAGTGGATCCAAGTTCACTGATGAGGAAGCTTCTAGTGCGTTTGAACGCCTTGCACGGATCAAGCATCCAAATCTTGTCCCACTCGCTGGATACTGCATAGCTACAGAACAAAGAATTGCGATTTACGAGTACTTAGAGAAGGTTAATTTGCATAATGTACTCCATAAACATCCTCAAGCCCTAAATACAGATGACTGGGGGACAGAAACTTACGACGAAGACGGCGCTGAAAGAGTATTCAAATCGTGGAGATTCCGGCATAAGATAGCTCTCGGGACAGCGAGGGCATTAGCTTTCCTGCATCATGGTTGCGTTCCACCTATGGCGCATGGAGAATTGAAAGCTAGAACAATATGCTTAGACTCCAGCCAGGAACCACGATTAGCAGATTTTGGTTTAGCGACTCTCTTGGACGAGGGACTTCCCAGCGAATTGGACGGGTACACACCGCCAGAACATCAAGAAATACCTGAATATATCACTCCAACAATAGAATCAGATGTGTACAGCTTCGGAATTGTTCTGCTCGAACTCGTGAGCGGGAAAATGGCGGATGGGGACATGGTAAACTGGGTGAGAGGGTTGGTAAGGCAGAGACAAGGATCGAGAGCAATCGATCCAACAATGCAAGAAATAGGTCCGCTAGAGCAGATGGCGGAAGCGGTGAAGATAGGGTACTTGTGCACCGCCGATCTGCCATCGAAGCGACCCACAATGCAACAGGTCGTAGGACTTCTAAAAGACATTTCGCCGAACACCTGATGTGCATCTAGGCATCTAAGCATCTGAACTCCGTCCCGCCAAGGCTCATTTCGAGTTTTTGAACCGTCTGTATAATGGGCCGAATTTATAAAGTAAGGACTAATCTTTTGGGCCCACTGTAAAAATAGCCCATATGTGATACTACTAAACATGTTTTGGGCCTGGATCTTTTTATCACATGTAAAAAACACACTTATTATATTATTATTGATTTTTGGGAAAATAGGAAAAAAAATCTCTTGATGTTAATTTAATAGGAGTATTTTACTTTCAAAATTAATTTAATTTTTAATTTGTAAGATATAATCTTCGAACTAATTCAATTAATATCTACAATTTCAAATTTATCAAATTCTCTGTCAGCTTGTCATATTGCTACTAATTTATTACGTTAAAAAAACTTAAATTTTTAATTGACTAGATTTTTAAAATTAAAAATTAAATCAATTTTCACAAAAAATAAGATACTAATTTACTACTACAACAAAAAGTTTTGGAATTTTTTGTTGTCTATGCATCATGTGTAAGGTACAACAACAAACTTTACTTTATTATTACAAGAGATTGTACTAAAATTCAAAAGGTTGTGGTTGGGCCTGAACATATGTAAAGACTAAAAGAGTAAGGTTTTAGAAGAGATCGATATCCATATCCATAGAATTAACAAGAACTCCATCATCTTCCCAATTTATATCTTTCGCATTTGGATCTTTCTCTATTATACGCAATGGTGCATCCAGTGGTGGAGGACTCTGCAATCAGACAACAACTCCATAAGCCAACAAAAACTATGTAATAAAACTCATGTTGGCGGGAAGTAACGGTAACGATACCATGCAACGAATGAGAGGCCAATTGATTCCACGGAAGAAAGCGTGCTGCTTTATCTCATTTGCTCCACCTTTTGTACCTAATCGGTTGCTTGGATCTCTCGTCAATAATGTGTTTATCAATTGTCTACAGACGAGACTTACCTGCACAAACAATTAGAATTATGGTTAGATTCTTATGTTTCTTTGAACATATTATAAACAGAGCAACCCCTGAGTTTAAGCATGAACAGTTAGTAAAAGCCGGTCCTGAAAATACGGGAATCTAAAACAAAATTTGAAATGGGAACCGATATTTTATAAATCGGAAGTATAATTTGAGGGTATGTTTAATTTGGGACCGAGGCGAATGTCTCATCCCGCTTATCCCAAGACCGGCCGTGTGAGTTTAGGCCCTGATTGAGTTTGGGATCAATCTTGAGTTCAAACACAAGAGGTTTGGACTTAGGAGTTTGAGTTCAAGAACGGAAAGTATACGTTTAGCTTCAAGAAATCTCAGACTTTGATTGTAAGGACAGGTTATAACTTACGGGGATGCTGCTGGGGAAGGTGAGATCTTTGTGCAAGATGTTGGCAAATGTCTTCTGTCTATTCTTACCCCTGAAAGGTGTGCGACCATAAAGCATCTCATATAATAAGATCCCTGAACATTAATGAAGCAAATCAACACATTAGTATGTGAGTATAAATACACTCAAGAAGATTAAAACAATGTAGTGATTGATGTGAAGTAATCAAAATAAGGTAAAATGATAGCTGATCATACCCAATGCCCACCAATCAATAGCACTTGTATGACCAGCACCAGTAATTATTTCCTGAAAGTTTAGGTGGAGGATAGTGAAGAAGAAGAAGAAGAAGCAGCAAAACTATTTCTCTCCATGAGGTAGTGAATATAACAAGAGATGAACATTAGCGTACCGGCGCGATGTATTCTTCAGTTCCTACGAAGGAGTTTGATTGAGTAACTGGCTCTGCAAAAAATGTGGGTAGTGGTTGTTGACTCCTTGATTTCCTTCGTTTGTTAGGTGATGATGGAGTAATAAGCTGCAAAACATTATCTTATAAATTATCACATTATTTACATTGCAAAAAGAGGTGGAGTTGAATTTAAGAACTTACCTGGGGCGTGCAAGACGTCAAGAATGATAAATCAAAATCAGCTAATACAACGTGTCCATCCTTCTTGATCAGAATGTTTTCAGGCTTCAGGTCTCGGTAGACTATTCCTATTTATGGAACATATTTTCAAATCATAAGCAAACAAACAGCTAAAATTAATTGAATAGAAATAAGGCTTCACTGGAAACAAGATGTCTCTATATTACGGTTATTACCTAAGCAGTGAAGATATTCTAAGCCGATAACGACCTCTGCAGCATAAAACCTGGTGATATGGAGAATGGCTCGCTTGTGAGTGTATAAATATCTAACGTTAATCACTAAATGATTAATAGACTTCAGACAAATGTACCTTGCAGATTCTTCTGTCAATATTTTCATGGGTTGTCTATCAAGCAATGCAAACAATTCTCCACCGGGACAGAAGTCTGTAATCAAGCAAACGTGTGTAGATGTCTGGGAAAAGAAAAGAACGGTTTAGAAATGAAACGTAAATGATGAAATTGAAAGAAAATAAACATTTACCTGAAAGGAAGCGTAGAGAGTAGGAAGGAAAGGATGATCCAGATGGGAAATTATTTCCCTTTCGATGCATGCTCGGTGAGCCTGTACAACACTGCATATTGTCAATGATGGATATAATATAAATGTTTTCGTTTCTCAGCATTTTTTTTTTCTAAGAGGGGACTTATTCTCCATCATATACCTTATTACGATTCAACATCATTGCTTTCTCCATTGCTTTCATGGCATACAATTCACCTGTGCCTTTCAGTTCAACCAAATGGACACTTTGTAGCCAACCAGAAACATAAAACAATCACATAAGTAGAAGAACATTAAAGGTCGACACTCTTAACTTCAAGTTTATTATTTGTGCGACACACAATATGGTACCTGCCAGTATCACCAGATCCCAGAGGTTTTATTGGCTTGAAATGATGTAATCCCACTGTTTCTCCACTCGCTTGGATCTACAAAGGTGACTGTTATGATAAATACAGGATTTGAGAGAGAAACAAAGTAAAAAGTAATGTCGTTCGATGTATGCCTTTTGAATTGCTTTCCAGGATTTACTCTCCTTTTGGTGAGGAAGTGGATAGACAAGCCTTGAGTAAACAGACCATAGGTCTTCCGGTCGCTAAATAACATTGCAAGTCAATCACATTTATTCTTTATATCTTTTTTAAGTAACCATGAGTTAATTTGACCTTACCAAATTAGCATCTGGAAGTTCTCTGACAGCTTCATTTACATTTGTTGCTGTAGCTTTCACCTGAATTAAAGCTAAGGTGAGAGTTTCTCTCAATAGATAATAGTTTTTTTCTGAGCACATTAGGATATGGATGGCATACCAGTTTAGAACTTTGTTGCTCTGTTTTCTCAGACAAACGATTTCTAAGAGGCTCCACATGATCACTGCCATCAAGCTGCACCCCAATGAAATATTGAAGCTCTCCCTAATGATGAAAAAGACATTTTCAGTGACCAAAAATGGGTTTATCCAAGGATCTGAATTTGGCGATAACAGTAATCTCAGAGCAACCTTCTGATCACGCATAGGTTGCAAGTGGAATAAGTTCCAGAACTTCTTTCCTGCAATGATTTTATGGGTTGATGGCCCGTCAGATATGAAAGACTTCAAGATATGGTTTAATGTTCATTTCAAGAAAACTACCGCTCTTAGTGTAGTTAATCAACTGAACAGTTATCTCCCTCTGCTCTCTGATTGCGTCTCTTATCTTCTGGACTGTCGCTTGATCTGTCTCTGGCCCCTGAAGAAAACTGAGGCCAACCACTATGCACATATCCATATCACAAATAAAAAAAACATCCGAAACAGAAGGTCCAAGGAGGAGTATATCTTTTCACATACCGGCAATTTCTCCCAAGAATTTCCTCACGTGAATACTCCGTTAGTTCAAGAAAGCTGTCTGAAGCAAATATCTGCAAACGAAACGAAATACTTCACCACCTCTTTGGTTAATGCTTACCACATCTCCACACCATAAGGTGTAGCAGACTTGAGTAAGAAAATTCAATATGAGCAATATACTTTTCAGTTGATAAACATAGTTTCCATGAAGAGAACATTTATCTTAATTTTTGAATTGAATAAACATACAATGGGCATATCAGGAAGACGAGGATCACTGATGACGAAATTCTTTTCTATGCGCTCAAGAGTGGTAGCAAGATCAATCCCTTGGCGTATATCCCTTTCTCTTTCAGAGAGTTCCCAACTGTTCCTTTGCTCTATTACTTGTGTGCTCACCATCAATGCTTCAGGCTCCACACTTGGAACATCTTCATGCTTTCTATTAGAGCTCAACGATTTGCGCTTTGGTCTGCATATTTTAAGAGGATCGATCACACATCATATGGATAGTGAATTTACTAACAATCCATAACAACGGATATATGCTAAGGCCTAGCACAAGGTTACAAATAACTCCAAAATATAAGAGAAATAAGAAACAGAACAGAACATTGCAGAAATTGTAACTTCTAATTAGGAACCATATTAGATTAGGAGATTATTAACCAAGAAGTTGGTTTTCTTGAAACTTTGATACCACTATCACACTTTTGTGAGCAGGAGAACTTCCTTCAAGTGTTTGGTGAAAAATGGAGACTATAGTGGGTGGGTCTGGTGGTGGAAAAGACTTACCCCTTTGAAATGGAAACACGTTCAGATTTTCTAAATGATTTTGAAGCTTCATCTGATTGCATAGTTTGTCTAGCAGGTGTAGTAGCATTAGGTATGACCATATTATCATTGCCCACAGTATCCCGCACTTGAGACTTGCGATGTTTTACTGTCTGCACGACCTCAGTGATGGAATCCAAAGCTTCCTCCTTCTGGCGAGCTGATAGCATCATCAAGAGCGAGGCACGTGAAATTTTGCATCAGCATTCCAGAAAATCATTGAATTTCTAAGGTTAAATAATTTTATTGCTGTTAGACACATAACAAAGAGAGAAAACATCGTTAATTTGTAGAGAGGTGAAGGGAAGCAGAGACCATCATATCGAATCAGGGATTTGGGGAGTCCATTAGGCCTCAATGCTTTGTCATTTACACCTTCTGTGTATTTGCTAACTTCAACCTGCATCCTGCAGACAGAGAACGGAAAATCATATGAGAGCAGGCAAAAGATTGATAGAAGAAGACAATCTTTTTCATTAAGGGAGATACCCAATGAACTTTATGGTGTTGCCACGGTCATCCTTGATAGGAGTGATTGTGAGAAGATTCCAGAAGGGGGTTCCATCCTTTTTATAGTTTAAGAGTCTTCCACAATAACTTTTTCCATTCTTGACACAATCCCTGATTTTGGAGACCTCGTTTTGGTCTGTCTCCGGCCCTTGCAGAAACCGACTGGAAACGTTTAAGACAATTTTAGAGGAAGTTGCTTTGGGATCTCAAAGACCCTTGAGGTGGCGATGAAACTGGAAAATTAGATGAGAATATACATACCAGTTTCTTCCAATAATTTCCTTGGAAGAATAACCAGTCATGGTGAAGAATCCACTGCTGGCATAGACTATGGGGCACTGTGGAAGTGTAGCGTCGGAGACTACAAAAGTCTGCTGCAACGTGGATAGAGCGTCTTTGAGCTCCTGGGATACTCTAGGGAAAGCCCCAGATTCAGATGATGTGGATTCTTCAGATGACCTCCTAGACATGTTCTTGCTGCGTTCCACTTCACCTGACACCTTGAAACTGATACCATCTTCTCCTCTCTCCGGCTTAACAGCTGATAATCCCCATTCTGCAGTTCTCTCTTCTATCTTTGCAGAATCTTGAAATTCCATCCATTTACTGCTGCTGCCTTGGCCGTTTCCAATTTGAGCCTTTGATGAAGAAGATGATCCTTCACTCAAGGGGTTGAAGACCTCAAGAGATTTGCGTTCACCTAATGGCTCCGTGTCACTCAAGTAAGATGGAGGGGCTCTTGGCCTCTCCATATTTTTCTTTTCTGTATCTCTTTCTTTTGGAGAAAAAAAGTAATGAAATGGCTGCCAATCACAACAGACAAAGGTTATCAAAGTTAGATAGATTGATGAGGCAGGCACACCTGTATGTTCCAGGAACAACCAATAAATGCCACTAAAGTGATAGGAAGCAAATCAACCAGCACGTTAAAGAAGATGAAATTTAAAAAACTATTGCTATTTGTTACCCAATGCCTTTATCAGCTGCAAGTCATGGATACATATTATATGGCTTTAAAAGGGGCAAAAACGATGAGACACACTTGGGAGTTAGGCATTAAAGGTTTCAACTGTACTGAAACCATGATGTTATCTTTACCTCACTCTTTTTCTTCTATTGATTTCACACAGATTATTTCAGCTATGGTTGAAAAAAAAAAACAAAGACAATAATCATATTTCTGAGGCTGCAAATCAACGATGCGGCAGCCTGGGAGGATAAAGACATCGCTATCGTTTTTCAAACTCACATGGCCCCATTCCTCAAAGGACCACAATCTCTCTATTAACCCTAAATACTAGTACACATGTTTGTCTATTCATCATCAACATTACGCCAAATCCGTAATTATACAAATTTATTGCATCCCGATAGATATTCCTCATTCCAATAATTCACTCATTATTTGCCCTATGTCGAATCAAAATTGACACAATGTTCTAGGTTTTGGTAAAAACAAATCGATAGGCCAAAAATCAACAGTAACTCACGAGTAGAAGAGCACAGACGCCATTTGATTAAGCTCGCTTAGGAAGACTGAATGGATTTCACGCAGAGAGAGAAGAGTCGCTTTTGCTTTTAGACGAACAACCGACAATTTCTTTGAATGGTTTAAAATAAATTTGCGCGTTAATTATGATTTATGAGTAACCTAAACGAACCGATTTTAAACGAACCGAATATAATATACTTAAACCGAATCCAACCAATAATAACACCGTTACTTAACAGACTTTTTGACGCCTCTAAGCCCGCGAAACTCTAATGGGCCCTATTAGAAATCTTAAAATGGGCTTTTTTAAATGGGCCTTTTTAAATGGAATATTAATAATGGGCTTTAATTTTGAAAAATGTTATTTAAAATCTAATAAGCCTTATTAGAAATGTAAACATAATGGGCTTTAATTTAAATAATGGGCTAGTATAGATGTATGTAATGGGCCTTTCTACATAGAATATTATTAATGGGCTTTAATTTAAAAAGGAGTGATTTTTAATGGTCTGAGACACTCAAAGGTGTGAAAATCGGAAGAGAGAGAGACTAGAAGCAGCAGGAGAAGAATGGAGGGAGAAGGCGGCGGCGTTCGAATTCACGTTGGAGGATTGGGAGAAAGTGTTGGGGAAGATGATCTTCTCAAGATATTCTCGTCATTGGGTTCCGTGGATTCCGTTGATTTCGTTAGAACGAAAGGTCGTTCCTTTGCCTACATCGACTTCTCTCCTTCCTCAGACAAATCCCTCACCAAGCTATTCTCCACAGTGAGTGAACTCGATCTTATTCTCGTTCATGGTTTCTGCTCTATTTCTCGAATTTATTAACCCTAATTCACTTTTGGCAGTATAACGGATGTGTCTGGAAAGGAGGGAGGTTGCGGTTGGAGAAAGCCAAAGAGCATTATCTTGCTAAATTGAAGCGGGAATGGGAGGAGTCTGATAAGCCCATTGCTACTGATCCAGAAGTTCCTTCAATCTCCACACCTTCAACTCACCTTAACATCTTCATTCCTAGACTTAGAAAGGTACAAGCTCCTCTGATTTGGTGACATTAAGTGTGATTTAGAATTAGGAAATTAGGGCTAAATGGTGCTTTTTTGTAGGTGAAATCAATGCCACTCAGTGGAACTGGCAAACATAAGTATAGTTTCCAGCGTGTTAATGCACCGGCTCTTCCCAAGAACTTTTGCGATTGTGAGGAGCATTCGACGTTTCTCACTCCTCGAGAGAACCATATCCATGATCTGGAAGCACTTAATGCGGGAGTAAATGAAGAAGAGCTGAACATTATGAACTCGGTGATGAATAAACTCTTTCAGAAAAACAACATACCAACTTCTCAACAGGTTGTCGAGGAGGAGAGAAAGATTGAAACAGATCAAGATACTGTCGAGGAGGAAAGTGAGATTGAAGCAGATCAAGATATTCTCGAGGAGGAGAGTGAGATTGAAGACGATCAAGATAACCTTATCATCAATGTTGTATCTAGTGGGAACAAAACAAGAAATTCAGAACCAGATATTTCGTCAAGAAAAAGGGTACCCCAAGCTAATATTTTTCTGTTTGTTTTTACTATTTTAGTTTATACCTGATAATGTTTGATCTACCTTTCCCTGATCTGGATCTTCTGTTTGCTTTTTAACTCAGAAATCAGCTCACATTGAAACAACAGCAACTGAAGAAGGATATACTGAAAAATCAAAGGGAAACCATATTCAATCAAGCAAGAAAAAACAATCAATCATACTGGAGGGAAATGGTAGACAGGAATCTTCAAAGGCCAAACCTGAAAACAAGAAACCTTCTGATGTGGATCCGCATACACCATCAGATGGACCAAGCAAACCAGTATCACGTGTCAAGCGGTCTAATGACAATATTTCCTGGTCCCAAAAGTCGTCCTGGAAAGCGCTTATAGCCACCGGGAATAGTAGTTTTAGCGTGTCCAGTTTCTTGCCGGGTGTTGATTCAAGCAAAGTAGTTCAGCCTGAATCATGCAACGCAGATGTCGACTTGCCGCTCCAAGAAAATTCAAAGGAACAAGATGCGATAAGAAAGACAACTACCAAAACTAAGACCAAGAAGCAGAAAAGTAAGCCGCTAACTCCTACGACCACGACAGAGATTGTACCTATGCCAGATAACGTAGAGAGAAATCAAACTGCAGCCACTGATGCTCTAGGTTCGGAAAACTCGGAGACAGATGAAGATATTGTTACTAACACAAGCGTGGAAGCTGAACCTCTGGATATTGAAGCAAGCACCGAGGGTGATCAGTATAGTGATGACGGAGAAGACATGAGCGCAGAAGAGGGCATTAATTCAGAAGAGGAAAACCTAGTCTTGAAGGAAGATGTGGATAATAAGGAGGACGAAACAGAGGCGGAGAAAGGACTAATGGATACTGACACAAGCGTTGAAGCTGAACCTCTGGATATTGAAGCAAGCTCCGAGGGTGATCAATGTTGTGATGACGGAGAAGACATGAGCGCAGCAGAGGACATTAATTCAGAAGAGGAAAGCCTAGTCTTGAAGGAAGATGTGGATCATAAGGAGGACGAAACAGAGGCGGAGGAAGAACTATTGGATACTGACACAAGCATGGAAGCTGAACCTCTGGATATTGAAGCAAGCACCGAGGGTGATCAGTGTTGTGATGACGGAGAAGACATGAGCGCAGCAGAGGACATTAATTCAGAAGAGGAAAACCTAGTCTTGAAGGAAGATGTGGATCATAAGGAGGACGAAACAGAGGCGGAGAAAGGACCATTGAAAACTTATAACGAATCAGCAGAAGGCACATGGCTTCAGAAAGCATCATGGACTCAGCTAGTTCGTGACACTAGTACTTCTTCATTCAGTATAACTCAACTCTTCCCGAACTTAACCTCTGAGAAGCGCGAACCCCCAGCTATCAACAATGGAGAAGGACAATTTCCCAAGTCTAACCAGAGTGAAAGTGCAATGAAACAAAGTGATGCTTTCAAGACTGCAGGAGTTACCATGGATAGTACTCCCGTGAGAACCTCGGAGGAGAATAAGCATAGTCAGAACAGTAGAAATTCAAGTGGATTTGGTCGGAAGAAGATCATAAGGAGAGAACCTGGCTCGGAGGAGACTTGCACTTTTATGAGAAGCTCAGCTTCTTTGAAAGAGTGGTCAAAGGCTAAAAAAGCATTAACTGAGCCAAGAAAGAAGAAAACCACAGAGTGAGTTTTTGTTCTTCCAGTTATGTATTCCTTAGCAAATTTTGACTTTTTTATACACTGTTTATTCAAGTTTGTTGTTTTCATACACATTGAGATTAAGATCTCTGATGAAATTGAAGGTTTCTTTAGCATAAAGTGTTGAAACAACGATGTAGAAATGCAATGTTTAAATAAAGCTGTGAAGTTATTAAAGTCTACAGAAACAATAGTCAAAAAAGAAGACGACGTTCCTTATCTATCTTTGAGTTCTTGCTCGAACTGGCTCAGTTTCAGACGTATAGGCTCCAAGAATTGTTTCATGTCCAGCCGAATTTGATGCTTTAGTTGCTGAGAAAGCTCTTTGTCTTCACTGATCTTCACTTCCACCTGTTCATAGCATAGTTTATGTATATTACCGTCCAGAGATTCACTAATCATGTCAAACTCTATACATCTGTCTTAAGTTTTACAGACAAAAGAAGCAGTTCATGTCCAGATTCAATGTTACCTCAAGATCATCAAGCTCGCCAAACGAGAACTCTGCAATCTCGAGGCTTCCCTTAACCCTCTTTGTATTCTCTTCAACTGACCAATCTCCTGAGAAAATGGAGGAACTTTTACCAATACATATAAACATAAAACACATCCAGAGAAGGATAGAGATTTGCTATTTTCATAGATCTTAAATGGAGAAGCAGTTGAGAGTCTTACCTTCGACTTTGAGGGAAAGCTCATAAGTATAACCAACTCTTTTCTTGTTCCGAACTGTAACTAAGAAAGCCTAGAACAAGGCAAAATCAACGGAAACCAATCAATATGTATACACGGACACAACAGAGAGATATAAGATAAGACGAGAAAAACTCACATCTCCAACGCATCTGTCAACATCTTTAATCTCAGCTTTTCCAGAAGAGAATTGCAATGAACCCACTGATCCCAGCAACTCCTGTAAAAAGCAAATTAAAATAACCAAAGATCTTTAAACTGAATCACAAGAGAAGAAAACAACACTTAAGAAGAAAGAAGCAAAAACGAACCTTTAATCTATCATTAGCCCATTTAGTGAGATTCTTCTCCTCCCATGTGCCAGCCTACAGAACATACAAACTCAAAATCAGAATCAAGAGAATGTAGAGAACAATCAAATACTATAGATCCAAATCCAGAAGACGAAAAAGTAAACAATTGAAGAAAAACCTGATTCCAGAGAGAGCCGAGAGCAGGTGGTTTAGATGAATCGGAAAGAGATACATCGTTAGGGTTTAGCTTATGAGGAAGAGGAGGAGGAGCTGCGTCTGCAGTCGCTTCTCTCACCCAATACCTATACGATGACACATTCTCTTGCTTCTTCTCCTCTTCTTCTCTCTCCATCCTTCTCTCTCTTCCCCTTTCTCTCTCTCCTCTTCTCGTTAAATCTATAGGGTTCCTCCGATGTCTCCGGAACTTTCCAGTCCAAAAACCCAATACTTTAATACTGTTCCCATATCTCAAGATATGTCAAAGATGTTAGCTTTAACTCTTAAAAATGGCCCATTTCATGACCCAAACACATATCTATGTGAACAGTTTACAACAGTTCTTGCCGGAATGTGATACAAATAAGTTTACTATCACTGTTTTAGAAAAAAAGAACAAAAAAGTTGTTTCTTTGTTTGAGACATTAGTTGATTTTAGGCTTAGGAGCTCTTGGCTTTAAGACAAAGTAAAGAACGATGAGAACTATGATGAAAGCAGGAATTGTGGTCATGTCTACTTCAACTTTAACCTTCCTATCTTTTGTGCAGTGAAGTGGGTGCAGAAACTCCACTGTTGCATTCACTTCTCGTACAAATCTGCATCAGAAAACATACATGTATATACATGAAAGCTTGATTATCATCAAATGGTACGAAGCAAGCCAAAAGGTAGGTTTAACTAACGCATTAGAGGCATCCTCTAAAGTATGCAGAAATCTCATTGCATCACCATAACGTGTTTCTCCAGCAATAGTTGAAAGCTGTTAACAAAATATATTTGCATCACAGGCCAAAGAAAGTGGGAGAAAAGTAATAAAACACGAAATTGATGGGTACTTACTCGTCTCCATAGGCTGATCACGTACTTGTATTTGTTCATTAGCTCTCGTTCCCTTGATTGAAAGAGTTTAAATGTTTTTGGATCTTGTTTCTAAGTCAAGGTTATGAACACTAGCTGATAAAGATATGACCATAGTTCAAAATTTTATTGTTCTGCGGGTATTAAAGATATGCGTGGAGAATAAATGTGTAAGGATACTTGTTCGCTCCAGTCTCAGTAGATGAAGCCCTGAATTGACTGTTTGTATTGATTCTTCAAGCGCCGTTATAATGTAGCTACGGGCAAGTGTATCAGATTGGAACTGCGAGAGGAGCCAACCTTGAGAAGTGATTGAAAAGGGGTTGCAACCTACTGACCATGTCCAGTCCTGTGAAACACAATTTTTCGAAGAACATTATAATCAGAATTGAGTTTGCAAGATTGAAGAAGTTAACAGCATTAGGAAACAACAAAGGAATGCTATTTACTAATCTGAAAGCAGAAGTTCATACCTCAATTGCACTTTCATGAGCTACACTGTAGACAAGATGAAGAGGAAGCAATCCAGCGAGATGTTCAGCAACAGAAGCCATGGCTGCTTTCACGGGGCTCCTATGTTATACAGACGAAGGAAGGGTGAGGAAACATTCAAAAACTCTAACTTGATTTTGATGTACAACTTTAACTAGGTGTCTCACTAATGTATCACTAATGAAAAGCTGCTAAAAACGTATGTGTTGTAACCTTAGATCCAATAGAAGTGAACGCCCATTGCATTGCAAATGACTCTCCCATGAAGATGCCTCTGACTGAACAACAACGACCATATTTGAAAGCGCCTTTGCTTGATAGTGCTTGTCAATCAGCAGTGGGTCACCATTGATGAGCCAAAAGATAGGAATTTCAAGAGTGGACCTGCTATGGGCATGACCTCCTGAGTTGTATGCAAGGATAGTTACCGTGTCAATGTCAATGTCAATGCCAATGTATCATGAAGATAACCATACACAAACTTAAGGACAGTAGATAATACAGTAGCTCAGATCTTATGCAATTTTCTCACAGCAGCATCTATCAATATAGACGGGTGGTCATAAGTGTATGTATCAATGTTGAAATATAGACAGACGAAAGGAAAACCAAATCACTCTAGACCGACATAGCAAGTGGTTTCTAGTTTAGGCTTTAGCAGGAAGCTAATGAAGCACCAAACAAAAGGAATGATCAATGGTAAAGATTTCAAGCAAAGTAGCTAATACCAGAGAGAGAATTTATTCTGTCATCTGACCTTTGAGAGAAGTGTGATCGTTTAGCCTCTGTAATTGGTACTGGAGGATTGCCGAATCAAGATATGAACGGACAGTCTTCCTATAAGTTCCATTGACAAGCAATAGAGGGACAGCTGCTGCCCTACGGGATGCGGAAAAAGCCATAGCTAAGGCAGGATCCTCAGAGAGTGTTAACCTGTAACAGTTGATATGGACATTTCAATATAGCTCAAAGTTGCATGAAGAATATGAAAAAAATAGAAGTATATCTAGAATAATAATTTATCTTTTGGATGGTAACAAGGCAATGCAATAATTCCAACTATCGTTTGAAGTACAGTTTATCCAAGAGGATTAGAAGGATTTTGCTGACACATTCCACAGGTGATTGTAAAGCATTGAGTAAGAACAAAAGGTCTTTGAGTGCATACATATGCTGGCTGAACATAGACTTCTGAGAAGGTAACACCAGTGAAGAAAGCCCATCTTTGAGGGCCTTGAGATCCACAGGTAGCTGTTTGATTTGTCCGACTTTCTGCATCAATGAAATTACAGGGTCATGATCCCTTTTCGGCATCTATAGAAACTAAGAATGAAAAAGTTCAGGCAATATCACTGGTGGGATGAAGTGAATACGCTTAATAGAACTAGAGTTTCATCCTCAATCTTAACCTTTCGCAAGAAAAGGACAAAATTTATTCCGTAGCCTTTTATTCCATGACATATCGTCATCCTTGTGTTTAGATTGTAAGATTAGTCAAAGTTTGTAACCAAAATACGCTTGAATGGGAAGTATTTCGAACCATGAGCATACCTCTTGCGTGATGAAAAAAAGCTGAAAAGAGATCTTATCATAATGATGAAATCCACCATCAGCAACTGAGGGTGATACTATATGTCTCATGGTTCCCCATAGAGTAGCACCTAAATGTGCAAGGAAAGTATCACGCGCAACCGTGTAATTTTGGAACTCCTGCACAGTAGACATCATAAGCAATGTGTTACATTTTCTTATATAGTTCTGAAGCACAAGAGTTCTAGACCAGTACAGTAAATAGCAGTAGAAGACAAAAGTCCTGGCATGGTACCAAGAAAGTACCTCATGTTCATTGCTAAACAGATTCCAGCTCTCCATTCGTTTTAGTGCATCAATGGCTTTTCCCTTGTGAATCTCATCATAATTTTCATCTCCTTCAAATGACTGGAGCTCATTTTTTAAATCCCGCATTCTCTCATCAAGTTCTAAGACACAATAAGTTGAAGGACAAAGATGATTTTATCACAGAAAAAAGGCGCATACAAAAATGGATATAATAACTCAAGAATATGTTACGGGGGCTTGCAGACTACATCTTCAAATGAAATCAAGGGAAGAAAATAAGAGTGGGGTAAATGAAAATTGAGACCCAGAAAGCAGCGTTAAATAGACGCACCTTGACAAAGCGCAAGCTTCACTCTTCTTCCTTTGCAGTGCTTGAAAGCAAATATTTCATATACATCGATCTCTGCTAGAAGAATATCCACAGCCTGATGGTCTTTCTGAGACAATAAGATCGATGCTGATAAGTTTTGAGAATTTTGACCAATTCATTTCAAACAATACATTAAAGACCTCCCACATGCATCAACCCCAAGGAAGATAGTGCTAGAAATAAAGATCATTACTTAACGTGTGATATTGCCACTCTTGTAGGTTATGAAACGGAGCATAGTCCAACTAGGTTTTCGTGGACCTCGGTCTAAGATGTTTTCTTAATTTCTAGAATCATGTGTCCTACACCTAAACTCTCTTCTTACACTACTATTCTTGACACCCTGTCTTAAGTTTCCATTTGCGTACAGAAATAAGTTTTAATGGTTCCTCGCATCATAAAACACCAGAAATTTGGTTTACAACAGCACCCGAGAAAACTCTGATACTCCTAATCCAATGGGTTTTTAATTCACCAATCAAAAAACATACCTCCCCAAATACAGAAAATTTATCCTGAATTGCATCTTGCAGTCTGTTTTCTGCTTCATCTTCAGATATTTCTAGCAGGAAATAAATCATAGACACAAAATTAATGGAAATCAAGAAAAAGTTGTGTCTCAATGAAAGAAGAATGCCAAAAACTGACAGAGAGTAATCCATAATTTACTAAATTGTTTAGTTCCATACAAGACATTAATAGTTAAGGTAAACTACCTGCAACTGCCCCAATGGTCTTTCCCACATTTGGCAAACTAAGTTCTGTTCGCACTCCTTCCCCACCTACAGAAGGTCCCCATGAAAAAGGGCCAGCAGTTAAATCGATGAATGCCCACCTGGAAAAAATCATGAATCATGGGTCTTTGTCAATTTATTGGCATCCATAGGATGCACACTATGCCAGAATGACAAGGTTACATGTACACACATGCAGTGAAAGCTTCAGAAACGCAACCTGCCCTTTCCGATCCAGATATCAGTCAGACATTCTGCATTAAGATTGCTAAAGTCTCCAGCTTTTAAATCCTTTTCTAGTAAAGCCTTCATATCATCACTTTTCCCTTTGAGCAACTTAAAATTTCCATTGATAAAGTCACAAAGTTAAGTGCATGTACGAATCCTTAAATGAGAAAAGAATTTGAGGCCAGACAGTATTAGGGCAGAAATATAAGAAGATTAGTACCTGCAAAACCTTACTCTGAATGAGCTCGGCAGCATCTTGACTGCGAAATAGCTGTTCCAACTTCTTCAGAGCCTCCTGGCATGCATTGTACCACTCAACCTGATAGCACGACAACAATCGGAACTATAAATGCAATAGCCAACACTGTAAGCCATAATGAAACACCAGATATTCGCAACACCCATGATCGATTTTCGTATGTGAGTATAGTTACCATACCAACCCCGCAGGAGTAAAGCTTACCAAAACAAAAATCTACCGTATCTTACAAACATTAAGCCTAATAATAGGAATTATAAAAAAAGTCAAAGATATGGGTGCAGCCAAAATAACTAACCATATCAGTCTCCTCCGCATTTGTCCAGGAAAATTTCAGCATTGGATGTTTTTCATACAATGGCTTCCTCATCATATCAAATGCTACAACATACTTGCAGAAGGTAACAAATAAGAAAACTGAGATTTACATCATCAGTGGATAAACACTGTCGTGGTTTGCCTTTACGTACCAAAAATATTTTCTGAAGGCTTTCCAGACTGAAGAAGTTTATTTAACAAGTCCTTGTTCTGCAAATAATAAAATGAATAGTATGAACTTGGCATATATATATATATATATAAGCACTTCACAGTAAACTTAATCATGAGATCATTTTAAAGGATTGTTCATGACGCAATTGCTTTCGAAGCATAAAACAGAAATAAGGGAGCTAGAATCACCTCTTTCACATAAGCTATCTCAGATTCTGAAAAACCTCTCCTGCAAAAGTCTTTTATAAGTCTAGTACGTTCTTCATCTGCCTTAAGAAAAATATAGCATAAACAGCAGGTGCTCACCGATACCCATATCTAGCTTTCTTTGAATCATGTTTGGGATTCAAAACAAAAACGTTGTATGCATCCTCGAGATGAAGATATTCAACGAGGCTAGTGAAAAGGAATTCCATCATCTCAACATCAACTTGCCATAGAGCATTTTCATCATCTCTGATATCATAAAACGGGATAGTATATTATAAAAAAAGACACAGAAAATAAGATTCAGGACCACTGCATGGAAACAAGCAGTCAGCAGTATCATAAGTGACGTAAAGTTTCCATGGCAAAGTTGTTCTGCAGGCTCAGATTTTTCTGCATAAAAATCAACCACTAAAACTGAGCAGAAATCCCTTCGGACTGTATTACCTAGTGGCAGACATGTCATCTTTACGTGCGAAAACATCAATGGCATGCGCAATTATTGATGTCACCTTTTCTCCCATTTGTATAGCATGAACAGAAAAACTCCACAAAAGGAAAAAAAAATGCCTAATTAGCATCTAGGTAAAACCAGCATCGCCATTACGAACGAGAAACCAGTATAAAATATATAAAAAGACGAGTACTTGTAGCTCACACGACTGATGATAGGAAGATGGTGTTTCGGTTGCTTGTCAATCTTTATCTTTTGAAAGGGGTTTGCTTCTTTGGTTTGTGGAACTCGTGTATGTTCAAACATATGATCAAGTTTTTTGAACCATTTCTCAAGTTCCTCAGGGCGGAGTATGAAGTCTGGAATGTGAGAGAAAAAATTATAGCAAAAGAGAAAATCGCAATTGCAATTCAAAGAAATGCATTACAGGCAGAACTCATTCACCTTGATTTCCTTTTCCATCAAACCCTATGAAAATGAAATTGACTGGCATAGGAAGATAGACAGAATCAACTTCCATAAGCTCTAGGTAACCCGCCAAATTCCCTGAGACGGTGCAAGCCAGAACCCAAAGAAATTAGATTAAAAGTCCTGCAGATTCCTATGATGTCAATTTGGAACCAATGTATACCAAAATTTGGGAGAAGAATGCGATTTCTATAGTACGTTATATGTCCTTAACATTAACAGGAACTGAAGAAGGTTGCAAAGCAATCACCTGACTTAGTGTAATTCAGCACACCAGAATTTGAGTGAACCGAAGACTCCAGATCATCAAAATCTGATAACAACATAAAAAAAAAGTGTAATCGCAAGAGTAAATCCAAAGGCAAGGGAATCCAGCAGACACAACATACCGGTACGAATGACAGACTCGCTCCAAAATCTGCTTTTCTCTTTGAGATTGAACAAGGAAAACACGGAAGACCTTCCCCCCTTCTGGTTTCCATATGAAGCTCCATATGACGGAGATGGTAAGAACTAACCCAGAAATCAATCCAACAAATCACACAAACTCGATTAAAAATGAGAAATACGTGAAAATCAAACCCCAGAACATAAACGCAAAGCATCACAACTATAATCATCATTTCAAATTTGCTTCACGAATTACTAAGAAAATAACATCGAAACTCAGGAAACGGAATCCGAAATCAAAACAAATCCCCTTGAATCTAATTCGAATCCTACGGATCGAATGAAGGAATCGTACCAGGATAGCAACACAAATGGTGAACACGAGCTTGGCAACAGATCTGTTTCCAGCCCCGATTCTTTGCATCCTCGTCTTTGTCTCCTTCTTCTTCTACAAGTCCACGGTAACCCAAGGTAGTAGGGTTTTGCTCTTTCTTCCCGCAAATTTCCTACACTGACCACTGTATGTGTAGCTTGCCCAAATGCCCACAAATATATCTTCTCTTCCTTATAGCCAATTTTGATTGAATCTTTATATCCCGCGATCAAATTAATTACATAACTGGCCAAATCTTATAATTGTTGAAAAAATGGAAAATATAATGCGTTAAAAAAATGGAAAATATAACGCGTTACAAAAATGGAAACTATTCGTCTTGTGGAGAAAAAAAAAAACTAAATTATTCGTCGTATAAAATTAATTAGCATAAAGAGTAAAAAATTATATAATGCTTTGGGATTTCACATTGAACAAAAAAGACCAAAATTAGCATTAAACTATAACAAAAATATAACGAACATGGTCGGTCCATTTACTGTCAAATAGCATAGAACAATACACGATAGAATTATAGATCATGTTCGGTATTACATCTCAACACACATAGTTTTTTCAATAATTACCAAAAAAGTTTTCATTTTTAGTGCTACAATAGCATATTTTATTTTCTACAATCTCTAAAATTTTAATAAATACTAAATATTGTCATATTAATAGGTACAATTTGATATTTTTAAATACATTAAAAAAATTTAATATTCCAAAATATTTAATTGTTTCAAACCATATTATAAAATTTTATTCAGCTGAGATATTTATACTTTAGTCGTTAAAACGGCCCATTTATCAGACACAGTATTACAATAAAAAGCCCATTAACAGAAAGAAGACGACGTCAGAGAAAGAGACATCACATCATTCACTGCTTACGTGTCTTTTTCCTCTTTTGGGTGACCGAACAAAACACCGGTCATTTCCTCGTGCGTGGTCGCTTTAAACCACAGTGGACTGAACGCGACTGGTACAGCTAAGCTCACATCTCTTTCCCTTTTACACCACCAAAACAACTCTACTGTTGATTCGCGCATCAGATTCGCCAAAAAAAGCTTGAGATGGCCTTGAGGAGCATCTTCCTCTCGCTGATTCTCACGGTGGTCGTGATTTTCCCAACGGCAAATTCGATTGGAGCTAATTGGGGTACTCAAGCTTCACATCCTCTTCCACCAGACATAGTTGTACGGATGCTTGTAGATAATAATATCCAGAAAATTAAGCTTTTTGATGCTGAATATGATACTCTTAGAGCTCTTGGTAAATCTAGAATCCAGGTTATGGTTGGTATACCTAATGATATGCTTGCTACTCTAGCTTCAAGCCTTAAAGCTGCTGAGAAATGGGTTTCTAAAAATGTTTCTACTCATATCTCTAATGATAATGTTAACATCAGGTTCGTTTCTTTCCCCTTTTTGCTTTTTTCAAGTTTCGTTTTTTAGGGTTTCATATTTTATACTGTAGTTATCTCTATTTCCAGAAAAAGGGTTCTTAATTTGGATTCTCTTGAGTAGTTTTTCACAGTAATCTGTAGAATACACTATCTGTAACTGACTAGGGTTCTTAATATGGATTCTGCTCAAAAATCTGTAGATTATACTAGCTGTAGCTGACTAGGGTTCTTAATTTGGATTATCCTGAGTAGTTTTCTCAGTAATCTGTAGATTCTACTAGTTGTAGCTAATGAACTGTGCTGGAATCTGAATTTTCCATCTTTATATGAGATATAAATGTTGAAATTAACTGTTTTTACTGTATCAGACCCCAATCTCAATAAATTAGGTGATGGATGTTGAAATTAACTTTTTTTTTACTGTATCAGACCTTAATCTTACTAAATTTGGTGATAAATGGGTCACTGATCTCACAGTTTCTTGAAAAAAAAAACTGGAATTTGACCTTAAAATCATCTCGTTAGAGCATAGCTGTAGCTGATGAACTGTGCTGGAATCTGAGAGATGAATGTTGAAAATCAACTGTTTTTCACTGTATCAGACCATAATCTCATCAAATTTGGCGATGAATTGGTCACTGATTCTCACGATTTCTTGAAAAAAAAACTAGAATTTGACCTTAAAATCATCTGTAAGAGCATAGATTCTAACACCTTTTCCTCTCTACAGGTATGTTGCTGTAGGTAACGAGCCTTTTCTGTCTACATATAACGGAAGCTATCTCAGCACAACATTCCCTGCTCTACGAAACATTCAAATCGCCATTAACAAAGCAGGACTTCAAAACCAAGTAAAAGTCACATGTCCTCTAAACGCAGATGTCTACGAAAGCTCAACAGATTTCCCTTCCGGTGGAGATTTCCGAGCAAACATCCGCGATTTAATGGTTACAATCGTGAAATTCCTAAACGATAATGGCGGTCCATTCACTGTTAACATTTACCCTTTCATCAGTCTCTACAACGACGCCAATTTCCCTGTAGATTACGCCTTTTTCGACGGAAACTCGCAACCAGTAAGCGATGGAGGAACTTATTACTACAACATGTTCGATGCAAACTACGATACTCTAGTACATGCTTTAGAGAAGAATGGATTCAACAACATGCCGATTATAGTCGGAGAAATCGGATGGCCAACAGATGGAGATAAGAACGCAAATGTCGAATTCGCAAGAAAGTTTAATCAAGGTTTCATGGCTCATATCTCAGGAGGTAAAGGAACTCCAAAACGACCTGGTCCAATCGATGCTTACTTGTTTAGTTTAATCGATGAAGATGCGAAAAGTGTTCAGCCTGGTTACTTTGAACGACATTGGGGGATTTTCACATTTGATGGTATACCTAAATATCCATTGAATTTAGGTACAACGAATTCAGGAGCTTTGATTCAAGCTAGAGGAGTAAGGTACTTAGAACGAAAATGGTGTGTGATGAAACCAAATGTGAAGTTAGATGATCCACAAGTAGCTCCTAGTGTGAGTTACGCTTGTGCTCGTGGAGATTGTACGAGTTTAGGGTTTGGAACTTCGTGTGGGAATTTAGATGAAAGGGAGAATATATCTTTTGCGTTTAATAGTTATTTTCAGATTAATGATCAATTGGATACAGCTTGTAAGTTTCCGAATATATCGGAGGTTACGAAGACGGATCCTTCGAGAGGAAGTTGCAGGTTTCCGATTATGATTGAGCCGTATTACGGCGGAGCTGCGGAGGAGGAAGGGTGGAGGAGGATAGGGTTGGTGGTGGTGGCTGGTGTGATCGTTCTTTTGACGACGTCGTTTTGAGAAGTTTAGTGTTGTATTTTTGTTTTGTTAATTTGTAATGTAATGTTTGGTAAATTGAGTTTTGGTTGGGTGATTAATGTGACTTGAATTATATAATTGATTGATTTACCCCTCCTTATGTTAAACGGTTATTAGGGTAATAAATAATGTTTAATGAAATTAATTTTATTTTTGTTAGGTAAACTATAGTCGTCGGTCCAAAGGGGGATTTAATTAAATATTTAGTGGTTGTTGTATAGGTTTAGTATAAATAGGAGAAGGAAGAGTCACCCTTTTTTTTTTCTTTTTTTTTCGTTTTAGAATTTCAAACTTGTGATTTTTGTTCGCCATGGATGCGCAGCTGCTCCCGGAGATCAGAGTAGCTCTATCGTCTCTGTTTGTATTTTATTTTCTTCTTCTCTTGTTGATTTTGGATGAAATAGAAGTGGATTGGTCTATCTTCGATTCCGATTTCTTAGGGTTATACTTATACATCATTGCACTTTTGACTGTATGTTGATGGTGACATTACAGCGAGAACTTATTCCTAGTATTGTGCAATATGATGTCTGATGAACTCGTGACTTGTCAATTTGCTTTCTCGTGGCGTAGTTTTCGTAGTTTTATGTGTCTCGCCTTAGCTATGGTCTTTGATGTAGATGTAGTGCAGATGGTCTCTGTAAGCAATAGTTTGCTTTGTTGGGTTTCCTCTGCAATAACAGTCTTGGTCACGAGTGTAAGCGCTCGGAACTAACTAAAGCTCAGTACTGTTTGTGGTGGCTTTTTTTCATGTATTCTGTGTATGTAACATTGCTCAAAGTAAGCTTTCTTCTTGCAGAAAAACTATGCCTGAATTGGAAGTGGCGCAGTTTACTCCTTTGATATCTGCCAATGCTTGGAGAATCTACAGAACTGCACCGGAAGATGATGTGACTACTAATGGGTCAAGGATTGGCCTGTGAAGCTTTCACATCGGCTTAATCTTAGGCCATTCCTGAGTACTGATTGTAGCTGGTTTAGTGATGCAGAGAGTATTCTCTGTTATGGAATACTTCATACTGTGTTTAGACACATTAAAATTCTATTTACTGTTTCAGATCTGGAACCGGCCTGAACACCTACATTAAGAGTTGTGACCATGGAAAGGAAATCAGTAAATGATTGTCTTGTTTTGGGTTATACGAGTTAAAGGAACAACTGAAGATGTTAAGGGGTTTAGTTAAAAAACATAAATTTTGGACTGCAACAACAATCAGTCAGAGGTACAACACATGTTCTGTTGAGACAATGATGTAAGCTTGGGTGCACAAATCGGATGTTTGACCAATACCTGTTTCTAATCTTGGTCTTCTCTTTAAAGATTGAATGTGATGGTACTGATAAGGTCAGTCAATTTCCTTGTAGTTTTCTCATTTTTGGAACTAAGTCCTTATGTGTATTGGTCAAATCAATTCTTTAGGTACATTCATTTGAGATAAGAAGGAAACAAAATTCTAAATCATTATAGAAAATGGCTATATAAGGAAAAGCCAGGAATGCTGAAATGGTCAGTGTGAACGTTATATAAGAATAATATATTAGAGAGGAAAGAAAAAAAATTGTGATATTTTAAATATAATTTCACGAAAAGTTGTCTTTTTTGTACAGAAAAGGGAAGATTCAACCAACAAAAGGAAAGTATTGGAGCATGTGACTCTCCTCGTCTCTGTTAATGGAAATAAGAACAAAACTGGAAGGAAATCTTTGATTTTTGTGAATAATTAAGGGCCAAATTAATGGCACAATTACTCTCATCTTTTCTTCTCACTTTCATATATCGGCGGATTGGATTATGGTCTCAAAGTCCAAACTACGGGTTTGATAAGAACTCTATGCACGACCTGTGGGCACAAGAACGGAAGAGAGACGTACAGACGCTTTGCATCAACAGTAAACACTTGTAAAAATGGAAAATATGGAGTTGGTGAATGCTGAAGAGGCAAGGAAAGAGCAGTTTCCTGTAGGGATGCGTGTTCTTGCTGTAGATGATAATCCAACGTGTCTTAGAAAACTCGAGGAATTGCTACTTCGCTGCAAGTATCATGGTACTTATAATTCCTCTTTTCTCTTCGTTTTTGTTTCAGAAAGTTAATGAAAAACTATAGGAGATTGATGTTTGATTGGTGTGTTTCAGTGACAAAGACAATGGATTCGAAGAAAGCGTTGGAGATGCTAAGAGACAAGAGTAACATGTTTGATCTAGTAATAAGTGATGTTGAGATGCCAGATGTTGATGGTTTTAAATTGCTTGAACTTGTCGGTCTTGAAATGGATCTTCCCGTTATCAGTACGATTTTTTTTTTCTGTTTTGAGTCTCTCTTTTTGTTTTCATATCAATTCTAGGCTAAATTTGGTTTCTTTCGTTTTTTCTCAGTGTTGTCTGCACACAGCGACTATGACCATGTCATGAAAGGTATTAGACATGGTGCTTGTGATTATCTGGTTAAACCTGTTGGTCTTAAGGAGCTTAGGAATATTTGGCAACATGTTGTGAGGAAGAACAGTAACTCCCACGCAAAAGCCATTGGCTCTTCTCGCTCATTGCTTCCTCAATCTGATTCCCATCCCTCCTCCAGCGTTAGCAAGAAGAGGAAAGGCTTTAGCCGAGACAAAATCGATGAAAGTGGTGATGGTGATGGTGATGATGATGACAGTGATGGAGAAGAAGAAGATGGTGAGGAGAGTGAACATGATGACGATGATTCATGTTCTAGGAAGAAGCCTCGTGTTGTGTGGGTAGTGGAACTTCACCAGAAGTTTGTAGCGGCCGTTCAGCAATTAGGCCTTGACAGTGAGTATCATCTACTCTATTCTGTTAACCATTTTCTATCTCTTATAATGTTTTTCTCCGGGTCTCCATTGTAGAGGCTGTTCCAAAGAAAATACTGGATCTCATGAATGTAGAAGGTCTCACAAGAGAAAACGTAGCCAGCCATTTGCAGGTTCTAATCTCTCCTTCTCTCTTGAATGTTTCCTGGGTTCTTGAGATCATTATGGTGGATGGTTAGATGGTTCAACTTGTTACTTTGGGTTAAAAGTGAGTATCCACTCTGGTTTTGGTTGCAGAAGTACAGATTATACTTGAAAAAGATGGACGAAAATCAGCATAACATGGCTACAGATGCATATGGGAGAAGAGATTCATCTTACTTACAAATGGCTCAACTTGATGGACTTAGAGACTTTCCTAGCTTAACGGCCACAAGACAACTTCCAAGCTCGACGCTTTTAAACCGTTCCCATCTCACCAAACTCAACCCCTCTCTATGTTCTCCAATAAATCTTCAAGGAATTAACTCCTCCAGCTTCATCCAACAAGGGCATTACGACAACACAAGCAGCAACTCATCTAATTTATTCGGTACGTATCAACATAATCTCTTACCAAGACTCCAGAACACAAATCCGTTCCAACGAACCTCATCTCCGTTAGAAACCATCCAGTTTCCTAGGAATAAGTGTCCTCCATACATGGGAGATTTTAAAACCACACCTGGCAGTAACTTCCTAGATTCTCAGATGTCATTTGGTACCTCTAGCAATTCAAGCAACAGTCTCTTGTTGCAGTCAAACTTTCGGCAACCGCTTCATCGTGGCTCAGATGGAAACCAGTCATGTCCTCCCTCCAGTTCTAGCTCTCCAAACATCAATGGACATATGTTATCTAGATTCCCTAGTCATAACAGAAGCAGCAGCAACAACTGGCAATGGAATCTGAAACCAACCAGATTCCCATCAAGCTCATTACCACTTAACCCTGTTTTTCCTCAGGATCTAGTGACATACGGAGGCAATGCAGGAGATTGCACCTCTTTGGTTTCAGCAGAGAATCCTGGCGGCGAAACCCTGCAATGTGATACTCAATTGCTAGGTGATTTCATTCAGAACATGAACACATTAGAGGAACATAAAGGCACCGTGCTGAATGGTTCATTTGGTAACGTCGACTATCCCCTACCTCTACCTATAGATAACAGTATAACAACACTCAACACTCAACAAGTTTATATGGAGCCAGAGATGAAACCAGAAAAGCCAGAGAATGCTGCTCTTATAGACAATCAGCAAGATGCATTTGATGAGATAATGAACGAGATGATGAAACAGGTAACATCATTAGATTCAAAACTACTTTATAGCATGTAGAAAAATGTAAAAATGGATCATAAATATGGTGTTTATTTGCAGGATGATAACAATGGAATGGGATCAATAGCAGCTAGATTTGGATTTGATTCGTTTCCTCCACCTTTGCCATGACTACAACCTAAGGAGACCGGTCTAGTTAAACCATTTTCTTTTCTTAGAAATTTCATCATTGTTTTTCTTCTTATTGTCTATAGATTAGCTGGACCCACACAACATAACACAACATCTTCGAGTTTGGTCCTTTGTTTTATACTCTCTTCACTTTATTATTTGAAATTGCAAGTGAGGCTGTTACAAATTACTATTTACAAGTCAATATTGTTATATCAACAATGACCATACATTTTGGTTTTATCTGATTCCTTGGCTTTGCCGTGTTTATGTGTATTTGTAAATAATTGGTCACTTTCTCATATATATAAAATATATGAATTAGCCCATAAGTTATATAATTACCTTTCTCGAGATTCTTTTCCCATTCTCAAGATTCTTTTCCCAAAAGAGAATCGGAAATTAAAGAAGAAAAGAAAAGGAAATGAATCTCATATCAATTAATTAGTATTGTAAATAAATAAATACAAGATTTTATTTCCTTAATTGGTGAAAAATTGCAAAAACCCTAATAAGCTGTCAAATCAAAGTATAAATTTATGGCCCATTGTATTTGTATTTGCATACAAATAACAACAAAAACAACCACAAAGGAGACATTTGAATTCTCCTTTACTTCCTGAATTCACATTTGTTACACCATTTTCCCTAATTATTATTAATAAATAAATAATAGACACTACTAGAATTATCTTTTACCCAACACGCTTTTCCACGTGTCATCTTCTCCTTCACACACACCTTAATTTCATTTCGCTATATAAAATCAACGAACCCTCCTACGCTCTTCTTATCCTCTTTTACTCATAAACACAAATATCTAAAGAATCTAAGCAACGATGGCTAAAGAGATGGAAGTTGTGAAAGATCTAGATGTAGAGAGATACATGGGTCGTTGGTACGAGATTGCATCTGTACCGTCCCTTTTTCAACCCAAGGACGGTACGGACACTCGTGCAACTTATACCCTAAACACCGATGGTACCATACATGTTTTGAACGAGACATGGAGCAAAGGCAAAAGAGGTTTTATCGAAGGTTCAGCTTATAAAGCTGATCCAAAATCTGATGAAGCTAAACTTAAAGTTAAATTTTACGTACCTCCTTTTCTCCCGATTTTTCCTGTGGTTGGTGATTACTGGGTTTTGTTCGTAGACCCTGAGTACCGTCACGCCTTGGTTGGGCAACCGTCAAGGAAATATCTTTGGGTAAGAGAACAGTTCTACTGATACCTGTTTAATATATGAATGAAAAAGTAGGAAGTTAGAGGAACAGAACTGAACTGAGTTGTTATGTTGTGTGTTTTGGTGTGGTGAAGGTATTGAGCAGGACGGCACATATGGAGGAAGAGACGTATGAGGAACTGGTGGCTAAGGCTAAGGAAGAAGGTTATGATGTGAGCAAGCTACATAAGACTACACAAAGTGAAACCCCACCTGAGACTAACTCGGCTCCTGATGACACTAAAGGTGTTTGGTGGTTCAAATCTCTATTTGGGAAGTAAATAAATGGGATTCTAGAAATAAACTTTTATATATCTACTACTTATTAAGCTTTGTGTAATATAAAGTTATAAACTTTCATTCTGTTTTTACCTTGTTTCTCTAGTGATCCTAGTTTCTGTGTATCCTTCCTGTCAAGTATATATATATGCATATGCAACGAAGTTATATGTTAGAATGAAATATACAAAGCGTTTCATTGAATCTGAAAATGGATGGAATTAAGATGGATGATTCTCAAAGCAAACTTTATCTGTACCTGAGTCGTCCACGAGTTGGTTTGAATCTCAGAGAAACATCTGTTTCATACCAAACCTGTAAGAGATGACACCACACCTACAAAACAATAACATGCACAAAGGTCCACACCAAACCTGCTACTCATAATTGAGAGACACAAAAGGCAAAAATGAAAGTTAAATTCAGCGGATGTGATGTGGAAAAGCTACCATCCAAGAAACACCGACCCACCTAATATTACACTATCATCTTATATTCTATAGTATAGGCACTCCTGACACCGCCTGAAAGGCTGAGCCTCGTTAGTTAAATTTACTACCTGTTTCAGGAATAGAAAACTGGTGGTGCATAGAACCAATGGTAGCAAAAGGCGGAGGAGGAAGGCTACAACGTGAGCCGTGAGGTACCTTCATAAGCTGCCTCATACCTCATCTGAGTCTGCTCCCGCGATTGAAAGAGCTCTTGGTGGTGCAAATCTTTCAACGAAAAACCAGTAAACAATCTCTAGAAGACTTAGATTCCCCAACCTTTTTTACCCGTCTTCTCTTGTAATCATACTTTCTAAAGTTTCCACTATAAATACATGAGCAGTAAAGTCAATTATATATAGAACAGACGAAACAACTGAAATCTGGCCGTGACATTATGAATTTGATAACAAACCACACGAGTCTTTTTGTCTTATGCAAAGGAATCTCAAAATGCATGGAAAACTACAGACATGGAATCATATATATATATATATAAGAGCATAGCATATGAATGCAAATAGAAAAGGCAGGCTTCACCCCAGCAAAAGTTTGGTTGACTATATATACCCAGGACATCCAGAGTAGCAGCTCAGAGAATAGTACAACATGAATTTGTTTTCTTCGCTTGCTTGTAAAACATCTGTTTCACCCAAACACCAAAACCCATGTCAGAATGGACTTCCTCTATTTATCTACACTAAAAATAACACAGCAGTTCCCAACCCAGCTATAACATTCCCCACAATACACGAGTTCCTCTATTTAACTAGAGCACTCTCATGTTAGCTCATTTTGCTCTAATACCGATTTAACTAACTGCTAGCTACATGCAATCTGCCTGTGCTTCAGATGTCAGGACAGGGAAAAAGAAATCTACATAAAACACACAAAGATGTGAAAAAGCTAGTTTGATATGTTAGAATGTTACCTGTGATGCCATGCTCAAATCTGAACTCTTCTCCACCAGGCTGTCCAGCTTCTCTCCACGGGCTAGAACGCTGTCGATGGTTTTATGCTGTAATACAGAACAAAAACAAAATTTTGAGGAGACGAGAAATATACATCGTAATCAATAGGACTTTTTTTTTCTTTTCTCTCTTAAACGTAGAATAAGGGAATCAGGTTGAAGTCATTTCAGAGGAAACTAAATTCATTGAAGAACAGTATAATATCTGGGGACAGCATCAATGCATATTTAGTCATCCTGTACACATGTTTGGACTTTAGAAAATAGAGTACACACGCGTTTCCGCAAGGGTCTAAAAGCAGAGGTAGGAGACTGTACTTACAAGGATAATTTTTGTCTCATCCAATTCCCTCTGGATTTTCATCAGCTTATCAGCTTCTGCTGGGTCCTGAAGATCAAGTTTACAAGCAGATAAGAAAACCCTGTAGATCAAAATGACTCAAAATCCAAAACCAAAGTGGCAACTAAATATTGCGGCTAATACTATTGATTCATGAAAAAACAGCCGATTTGGGTCTTAAGTCACCCAACTTAACTACAACTAACAGTTTTCAACAATTTTCAAGGGAAAACAAATACAGTTGTACAAGTGAAGAACCTGAAATTTGTTTAGAGCTTCGTTTAAGTATGGCCAGGGCTCACTGGAGTCATCTTTTGCAGACCTCCATGTCTCACCAAAATTCTTCTGGTACTCATCGAGGACCTGAGGAAAATAGAATGTCAAGAATATTTGATGAGAGCCCAGACAAATAAAATGAGGACTATGACTACGAGACCAAATCACAGGGACACCACAGCTAAAAATGAATAGCTAGCACTGGGAACGAAATTAAGCAAATGACACATAAATTTACCAAAAAGTAAAGCATATGGTACCTGATTGAGAAGAGAAAAAGCACTTCGAACGGGATAATGATCGTCCATGAATCCCACCGCGCAAAGGCCATTTCTATTGTAGGCGTGCACCTTATACTCTACAATCCAAAACACACAAAAACAATGAACCCTAGTTACCCTAAAATCATGGACAACAACAAAAGTCGAATCACGTGAAATCACAACAGCGTACGAATCCGGGAAGATCTCAAATCGGAAGAGAAGAATAAAAAATCATACATCCTATGATCCTAATCAGAACAGGAAAAACGAATTCGAGTCAACCGAAATCACATAAGATTGTAAAGTGCGAAAAGAAAGACACAGATCCAAGAGAAACAAAAACGAAAACACCGATTTAAACCTAAAATGAGAGGAACAAACCTTGGTGTTGAACGGATTGACGCTGAGAAGGAGGGGTTCGGCTAGCGACAGTGCGACCAACAAAGACGATAAACTCCTTGACGCCAGAACGCTGGAAATAACCAAAGTGAGAGACATCAGAAGCGTTGGAAAGGATAACGGGATCGGAACCTTCAGGAGCACACTTGAGAACAAGCAACGCCGTGATCTTCATAACTGCGGTGGATCGGGGTTGCGTGAGAAGGAAGCGAGGAGCAGAAGGAGAGGAAGAGACGCTGAGCCTAGAAACTGATGAGACTCTCTCTCTCTCTCTCTCTTTGTCTCGTATTAGAAAGAGAACAAAGCAAACCTTTGCGGTGTCCACCAAATGCGATCTCGTCACATCATATATGTATATGTCGTGTATCTCTATATATATATTCGACCCACTCTAATTACTAATTATTCCCTTACCGCTTATATTAACTTTGGATAAGAATAATAATATTAAGAATTTAATACTGTCACTCGGATAAAACAAATACTACAAAAAAAAATAAACAGTAACTATAATTAATTTAATTTCGAGTAACCGAAATAATAATTAAGTTTACAAATAATAGACCAATTGCAAAATAGAATAATTTGAACAATTTTTGCAAAAATATATTAATCTATCTATAGTTTCCAAAAATACATTATATATATTGATTGACCAATTTATCTTTCAAATGTTATTATTAAACCCAAAATCTAGTCTAAAATAAAATCATTAAGTGTCAAATATAATCTATAAATACTCAAATTTAATCATACAATATTTTTTTGGTATTTTAAATATTTTTAGAAAATTAATGAACCGTAGTTTTTACAAATTTAAGTACATAAATTAATGTATTTTTAAGAATTTCTACAAATAATCAACTCAATAAATTTCTAAAAGTTTAGAATTCTTTTAACAAAATTAACAAGAGTTTTGTACCGTATTGGACCGTATCTTTTTTGGTCAACATTAACATATAGGATAAGTTGACACTCAATTTCTACTATTAATATAAATAAAAGACAACGAATCCAATCTAAATTTTTTTTTTTAAATTAAGAAAAAAAAACGTAAATGTTTTATAGTATTTTAATGCTAAACGGATTTGTAAGAAGAAAAAAAGAAAACAAGAAAAAAGCGGTTAAGAAGGGAAGGAGGGGAAAGAGAGATAAAAATAGGGAGGTGTAAATGTAGGGTGTTGACGCCATAAATGGAGAGCTTTGAAGCAAGTTTCTTTTTTAATTTTCCCATTAATTATAATTTATAATTTCTCCAATTCTTTCATTGACCCTCTTACCACAAAAGAGGGGTTTCCTTTCTCCTCCTTCTTCTTCTCCTTTTCTTTTCCACATTGTTTTTTTTTCTGAAACAAGAGGAAAACAAAAACAAAGAAGATATGTTGTTAAGGTTTTTTCTTCTTTTGTCCTTTGTTACAACCTCTTGTATTGCAGCACCTAAGCAGCCAGCTCCTGCAATAAAATGGCTTACTCTTAATGGTATATTTGGTTTTAATGTCTTCTCCTCTGTTCTCTCATGTGTATTGTGTAATCTTATGGCTTTTCTTGTGTTTTAGGACAAGAGCCTGCGGTTGTGGCCAGAGGTGGTTTCTCTGGTCTTTTTCCTGAATCAAGTGCTCCTGCTAATGATATGGCTCTTAGCACCAGCTCTCCAGGGCTTACAATTTTATGCAACCTGCAATTAACAAGCGATGGTGTTGGTCTTTGTTTGTCTGATGTTAGACTTGATAATGCAACTACCATCTCATCGCTTTTCCCTAAAGGCCAGAAGACTTACAAGGTTGATGGTCAGGACTTAAAGGGTTGGTTTGTCCTTGATTATTCAGCTGACACCATCTTCGCTAATGTCTCTTGTAAGTCTTTTGTCTCTTTATCTCTTGAAACCAAACCAGAACCAGAACCAGATATTCATGTTTTGCTTTTATGGGTATTGACCAGTGGTACAAAATATCTTCTCTCGGCCAAGTATCTTTGATGGTCAAATGCCGGTTTCAGCCGTGGAGGATGTTCTTGGGACCAAGCCTCCCAAGTTCTGGTTAAGCGTTCAGGTTTCTCTTCTTTCTCCTTTTTGATTATCTGTTCTGAGCTCTAGACATCTGAAAAGGTGAAAATTGAAAATAAATGTGCAGTACGACAAGTTCTACATGGAACATAAACTGAGCGCAGCTGAGTACCTGAGAAGTATGAGATTCAAGGGGATTAGTACCATCTCATCTCCTGAGATTGGTTTCTTGAAGAGCATTGCGATGGATGCTGGAAAGGCAAAGACAAAGCTCATATTCGAATTTAAAGAGCCTCAGGCGATTGAGCCAACCACGAACAAGAAGTACAGCGAGCTTCAGAAGGATCTCGCAGCCATCAAAGCGTTTGCATCAGGTGTTCTTATCCCCAAAGACTACATTTGGCCCCTTGACTCCAACAAGTACCTCATGCCTGCGTCCAAAATTGTGCCCGATGCTCACAAAGCTGGTCTAGAAGTTTATGCTTCTGGGTTTGCAAATGACTTAAAAACAAGCTTCAACTACAGCTATGATCCCTCAGCTGAGTATCTCCAGTTTGTGGATAATGGCCAGTTCTCTGTTGATGGAATCGTTACTGATTTCCCCCCAACTGCATCACAAGCCATAAGTGAGATGATTTTTTTTATTACCTTAATATATATGAGTAGTACAAGGAAGCTAACGCCCACCACATCTGTATTCTTGCAGCTTGTTTTGCTCACCAACAGAAAACTCCCCTCAGACCAGGTAACAACCAAAGATTGTTTCCTTGAAGCGTTTTTCAGTGTCTTTGGGAACGGTTTTATAATCTGTTGTGTACAGGACATGCGTTGGTTATAACTCACAATGGAGCAAGTGGAGATTATCCAGGCTGCACTGATTTGGCTTACCAGAAAGCTGTTGATGATGGAGCAGACGTGATTGACTGTTCTGTTCAGATGTCAAAAGATGGAATTGCTTTCTGCCATGATTCTGCAGATCTCACAGCAAGTACCACTGCCATGACCGCATTCATGTCCAAAGCCACCACCGCTCCTGAGGTCCAAGCTACCAATGGAATTTTCTGTTTTGATCTCACATGGGCCGAGATCCAGTCTTTGAAGCGTAAGAAACCAGATGCTTTACTAAAGTTTTAAGAAACCACGTCGAGAAACTAATCAAACTTGGAATGTTGTTGTCTACAGCTCAAATCGAGAGCCCCTTCTTGACTTCAACGGGATTCCAGAGAAATCCAGCAAACAAGAACGCTGGGAAGTTCATGACTCTCCCTGAGTTCCTCGAGTTTAGCAAAGCAAAGGCAGTCACTGGAGTTCTAATCAACGTGCAGGCAAGTCTAAGCCCTCTTCAACCTCAATGTCTTAATATCCTCTAGCCAAATCCATTAACGTCTGTCTTTTCGAACAGAATGCTGCTTATTTAGCCTCAAAGAAAGGACTCGGAATCGTTGATGCAGTCAAGTCCGCTCTGGCCAAATCCACACTCGATAAACAATCAACCCAAAAGGTTCTGATTCAGTCAGATGACAGTGCTGTTCTGGCCAAGTTTGAGGCTGTCCCTCCATTCACTAGAGTCTTCAGCATCGAAAAGGAAATTGGAGATGCTCCCAAGCCAATTGTTGACGAAATCAAGAAGTACGCAGAAGCAGTCAATCTCAAGAGAACTTCCCTTGTCACCGTTTCCCAAAGTTTCGCCACAGGGAAGACTAACGTGGTAGCTGAATTGCAAAAGGCAAACATCTCTGTTTACGTCTCAGTCTTAAGGAACGAGTACATCTCCATAACTTTTGACTACTTCTCCGATCCTACGATAGAGCTTGCCACTTTCATTGCAGGGAGTGGCGTTAATGGAGTCATCACAGAGTTCCCTGCCACGGCTACAAGATATTTGAGTGAGTTAAATTCAATCCCATCAAAGTAGAATATACACAAACCCAAGATAAAGACTCATTATTTATATTTGACATAAACGCAGGGAGTCCATGCTCGGATCTGAACAAAGAACAACCCTACGCCATCTTACCTGCAGAGCCTGGTGCTCTACTTGGCGTGGCGGACAAGGAAGCACAGCCACCGGCTACTGCCCCAAACCCACCTCTTGAAGCTAACGACGTAATTGATCCACCATTGCCTCCAGTCACAGTCGCAGGTACCGCATCCGATGCAACTGCTCCACCAAATGCTTCTTCCAGCACCGTTGTCACTGCTACCAGTCTCAGCCTTTCCTTACTGGCAATGCTGGCTCTTGGACTCTTCTGTACTGCATGATAAAGATTGATCACACCCTATACCTTCATATGTTGTAATATTTTTTCAAACCCATCTTGATGAGACACACTTATGGAGCTATATGTTTTAATCATATGTTTACTAAAACATGCTCGGACACACTCCAGCTACAGAAATTTGTTGTTTTAGGTTAAAGCTCCAAAGAAAAGAAATTGTCATACATTCACTTGATTTCGGTAGATATCTGGAATCTTGATAATCACTCGTAATTCTATTGTCTCTCTTGTTATTTAATCTATATACCAAAACGAACCTTATCCACCGTAGAGTCTCTGCTTTCATAGTTGTTCCTCTCACGAGAAAGGGAACCTGCAAAAAGGTAAACACAAATTGTCAAATCATCAAAAACGCCATAAACGAAATAGGTAACAACATTACCAGTTTACCACAGTAGAATACAGTGCCGTTAAGTATTTTTATAAATATTTTATCCAAGAAAACTAAAAGAGACCAATAATCTCAGACAAAAGTTACATAAACTACCACAAGAGTATTCCCTCAAAAGTCATGCTTATGCGTATCCCCCCTCTCCCTATTCTTACACAACTTAGTTCCTCCCATGCTCTCTCCCTAATTCTACTTAACCATTAAACTTCATCTGCCATTTTTTTATGGTCCACACTGCTTCATAGGATGAGAGAGCTTCAAGTCGTCCTTTTCAAGCATATAAAACTCGTCCTACTTCCAGCCAGAGAGAATCAGTTCCTCGTTTTTTTTATTTCAACTCGGTTTCATGATTCTCAGCTACTTGTCCACCGTCTTTTCCTAGCTGGACGCTCTGCTTTCACCTCTGAATCGACAGGGCCTTCGATTTTTGCAGAAGGTAGAGTTTCGGACTCCACTTTCTTTACTCCCGTGGTTTCTTTCTCAGTGGGCATTGGAAGTTTGAATCTTTCACTGCGTTTCTTGAGTTTCTCAACAGTGTCCAAGTGCCGGTCCCCAGGTCCCTTTTCGTTTCCATCTTTGGTCTCTGCAAGGTCATGGCCGCTTTTTTCTTCAGTCACATCCCGATTTTTGCCAATGGAACCATGAATGGGTTCGCTAACTCGACCATTAGTGTTTTTTTCCTTCTCTTGAAATCTTGAGGAGTTGGATGATGACTTGGCAGCAACAGCATCCTCTCTCTCTTTATGGCTTGCCCAACGCTCCAATTTCGTGCGTCCTCTCTTTGAATCTTGTAGCTCATCGCCAGAAGAAGGGTTTTCTCTGTGTCTTTTGGTGGCATTAAGCTGCTGTGGGATCTCACTCTTGCTACTTCTTGCTTCGTTGGCTCCTTTTGAGGCCTAAAAAACAATGTTAGATCCATTAGCACTGAGTTTAAACCATAGCAGAAGTGAAAAAACTACAAGATATCTTGCTCAAGTTTGCAAGAGAACACAAAAGACTTAGCAAGGTATACTGCATCAATGATAACCATGGTACGTTAAGGCTGAAGTTTGCAAAACTAGGAAGATTAAATTAGATAATTCATAGGAGGTGGAGCATACTGTTAATTCAGAACTCCCATTCTGTTCCCCTTGCTTGCTCCTCAACGGTTCGGTGGCTTCTCGCTGTTCTTTGATCTTTCGTCTCGAATCTTTATGTTTTCTGTCTTGCAATCGCTGAGCATCTAAAGCATCAACAACCTTGTCATTTTTAGGCTCTGTCCTCTCATGCCTTGGTCTTTTCTCAATGTTAGGAATTTCTTCCATGCGTCCAGAGAAATCCTCGTGTCCTCTATGATGGGAAGAGCTTTCTTCACCTGGGTCCCGTCTCTTCGGCTGTTTAATTTGCCTTGTTGTATCTTTGGTGGGATGCTCTTTATCAGAAGTTTTATACTCATCCTTCATCCTTGATGATCGGTCTTCTGAACCTCTGTGGCCCCTTACAGCCGCCACCTGTCTCTCTCTTCCTCGTGCTGATAAACTTTCCTCATGAATCAGTTTCAGTTTATCAAATTCTTCACGCTCTCTCAACCTCTCGTTTCCATCTCTCTGCATATAGAAATCATCTCTGTGCCTGAGAGAACCGTGATCATCAAAATCATCTCTGGTTTTATGTTGGACATCTCTCTTATGCTCCAACCTATCATCTCTTTCTCGTTTTAGACGGCTGATGGAATCTCTTTGACTATATGAACTTTCATTTTTGTCAGAACGGTTTCTTCTCAAGTATTCTTCTTCCTTCCTCCTCTTGCTCATGTGATCATCCACTTCATGACTATTTCTCATACTGCCATCATCCAAATGCTTTCTCGAAGGAACATGATCCTCTTTGCTGCGTATTTCATTCTCTCTAATTTTACCCCTCTGCCTAGAACCTGAATCATCTTCACGATCCCTTTTTCTAGACACTTCATCCCCACTTCTTCTAATGTATGGGTCATCGTCTCTCCTGCGCCAGACCTCTGCTTCAGGATCTCGCTCTTTCCTCTTACGATAATCCTCGCCCCTTGCAATCGAGTGACTATGGCTAGAATCAAACTCTATATTAGGAATTGAGTTCTCCCTACCACCTTTGCTTGTTGCTCGAGTTCTTTCCATTTCCTTCCTTTTGTCCTCATTCTTTCTGCTCTGATGCTGTGGAATATTATCATGTTGTTTTCTAATGCTAGCTGGTCGGGCGTAATTCCTATCTTGAATAACTTCCTCTTCTGCACTATCCTTCAATTGCTGATAATCTTTGTGACTTCCAGATCTTGCTTTGCTGCTTTCGCTACTTCTTTCAGTCTTTGATTCCCCTCCATCGTCTTCTTGAACAGGTGACTGAGGGGCTTCAGATCTCTTATGCTCCTCCTCCATCTCAACGTCTTTGCTAGCTTCACCTTCCACATCTTTACGATCAACACTTGATGACCTAGCGTCTTTGTCTCTAACAGGAGAAGATGAATGAAAACTTTGGGCACTACCCATGCTTCCAGAGATCTCATCGTCTTGGTTTTTAAGAGGATTTTGATGTGGTTCATCATGGAGAGGAACTCTCTCAGATCCTGTGTCTGGTCTCTTGCTGTTAACATAATCAGTCTCTACAGGGACAGATTCTCCAGGAAGGCTGCTATCAGCTTGTTCAGCACCGTTTTCAGCCGAAGGCTCATCCTCATGGAAGTCATTACATTCAATCTGGCAACAAAATTAGCATCAGTTAATAGTACTTGGCATACACGATGCAGAAAATTAAAGGAGATGTGACATGTTCGACCTCAATGATTGCATCTATATCACGCATGCGAGGAGCACGTGTATCAATGGACGGTGGGCGTTCACCAGAACCGGCTTCCACAGGTATTGGTCTTCCAGGGGGCTGAGAGAATAAATTCAACCAATAGTCTCAAGCTTTATGAACTTACAGGAAAAAAATATTGCAGTTGTGATACACAATTTAGTGAACCACGTATTTACAATGTTTATTTTAGATGAGAGCAAAGGCGGGAGGAAACATACTAGTGAAGGTCGAACATGAGCAGGCACTTTGGCTGAATCACCTTGAGCAGTGTCTAGCTTCACTAAATTTGGAGAATCGACAGGAACACCCTGTGCACCTGTTGCTGCAGCTAACTCTGGGGGCAGATCTGGATCATAACCCTATTATCGTCCAAGAGAAAAGGGAAAGATTAGCAACGCATTTCTACAATATGCATCATCCTTCCTACTATTTTATGAGCAAATGGGATTCCTGAAGCAAGAACCCCCTTATATTTTCTGGTGTTGAGAAAAGATTGTCTGCCTCCGAAGAATAAATAGCTCTTAAATGCCATAGTAGTAAGCCAGGATCCAATTTACCTGATCTGTTCTACCACCTTCATAAACGCGTATTCTGCTTTGCATTGTTGTCTGTATACGGTGTTGGTCCTGTATGAAATTGGGCGATGTTCCTCTTATTAATCTTCAGTCACAAAACTACGGATATTAATCAATCTAATTAATTACCAGCTGTTTGCAGTAGTCTTTCCAGCTGTCCTCATTCAATCCAAAGTTGAAGTAGTCTGTGATATCAACCCCAGGATATCTCCAAGGTTTCTCCTCAAAACTCTCTACTTCAACCTCAAATATAGTCCTAAAGAACGCAAGAGTACAGATCTGTATTAATCAATACTTGGTAATTTACTTTAGACGTCAGACCACAAATAAATAAGTATACTGATCCACATATGAATAGACATAAGTCTTAGCTACTAAAATCTCCACCATTATGTACAGTTAACTTACTTGTGGGAGGGAAGAGTAAAGTCCAGCCCTCGTCCTGCTGTATTACTACCCCAAGGTGCCCCAAAGCCCTGATGGAAGCCTTTCTGTGCAGCAGAAGCATTCCTCATCCCTGGTGGACGCCAATCTCCTCTACCTCGACCAGCCATGGGACCTAGATTTGCAGGTGGACGAACTTGACCTGAGGACATCACGCCAGTAGCTGAAGCACCTCCAGGTATGGGGGCTGCCCCCGGTCTCACATACTGCAAGAGAGAAAGATATGTCTATGTCAAGTAGATAAATAACACCCTTATTCTTGTCTCAGCGTCAATACCCACGACTTTGTTATGATCACTCCAAAAGAAAAATAGATATCTTGGACGGCATGTTGGCTTAGAAAGTTAGGGCTCGAATGGATTGTTATCCTTCTTATAGTTTTTATCTTTTCTTCAGAAGGTAATAATTTAGAACAACTCATGGACTGCATAATCAGTGGACTCTTAAGAATGACGATAATCAGAAGAGCAAAGTGCTTGGGTGGGTTTTTTGTCTCCCTTCCATATTCTTACTTTTATGGCCAAACACCCCGCATTTGGGAGAAAAAAAGGAAGCAGCTAATAAGGAGATGTTGTATCAAAATCTAGAAGCAGGCTCCAATTTCTTTAATCAACATACTCTGCATTTGCATTAGGTTTAGGTACAAGTACAAAGGAGATATGCACTCAGAGTTTATGAAAACCGAAATGAGGACAGGACAAGAACCCAGACCACTAAGGAATCTAGCCAGTGACAACAGTGTTGCATTGACACTGACCTTAAACGAAGAATGAAACGGATGATACCCATGACTGCTATACCCAGTTTTGGGCGGGGCAGCAGCACCTCCTGGTCCGGCCCCCTTCCCAGCCTCTCCTGTGTCTCTGCCATCACCATCAGTGGCTTGTAGGCCATCTTCTCCCCACAGTTGCTCCTCCATAGGTAGATTTGTATCCGTGTCTGTCACAATAACAAGTGGGTCTTCATCATCCTCGTCATCTTCGTTGTCCCCCATCCTTGATCTTCTGTCAGCTCCCATCATGACGTTACGACTACTATCATTTAGTACTATCTGCAAATCGTCTTCACTGTCGCTATCCCAATCATCTCCTTCTCCTTGTCCTCCGAAACCGTCACCACCCTGCTTAATTCCTGTCGTAACCTCTCGATCTGTAGCCAAACCAGGAAGCGCAGCAGCATCAGAAGCGGTCATAAATAAACCAGGAATCGCAGGCGTAGCATCGCCATCGGGTTCTTCGATATCAAAGTTCATATCCCTGTCGTCGCCGCCAGCATCGCCAATTGCTTGACGAGTCGCGTCCTGAGATAGAGTAGCAGATAAATTGGAGGCAACGTTATCGGAAACCCTAGGGATGGGAGCTGAATTAGCTTCTGTCCCATCGTGATCTTGGGATCGGAGGTTAAGGTCGATTGAACGGTGAGGGGGCGGTACTGGAGGCTGATGAACGGAGGGAGGTTGGAAGGGTTGGAGAACGTCGGAATACAGATCTCCGAACTCATCGTCTTCGTCCATTGGAACGGCCGATTCTAGAGAGAGACGGTGAAGCTTAGGGGTGGAAGAAGGGCTTCTTGAGTTCTTGTAGTCTCGGCCCCTTTTTATCGTCGCTAGGGCCGAATTTATATTTATTAATTTAGTGCCCAAAAAAAAAACAATATCAATATGAGAATAAAAAATAATCAGAATGATATAAATTAAATATTTCATTGATATATTGCCATGTTTACTACAAATCAGTATATTTATTTTTATTCGTGTTACAATCTTTTTTTTTTTTTAACGCATTCGTGTTACAATCTATATTTATATTTTTCTTATATCCTTTCTCTATCAAAATAGAAACAACTTCGACTAAATCAAAATAAAGTTACAGTCATTAATTTTATAATCAAAATATTATAGTATTGTATATGAAAATTCTTAATATAATCATAGAAATATATAAAAATTGTCTTTTGTTGGGTTAAAAACAAAACAATTTACACAATTTTTTGGTGTTAGTAAAAATATATTTAATGCTAGTAATAATTATATGGATTATTATTAACACTAAAAATATATAGCAATCGTGAAGAAAAGTTGCCCATTCGTCGAAGAACCAAATAGAAAGCAGCCTGAAACTAAGAGAATTTAGGGTTTGTGTGCTTACCCGGCGGTAAGGAGAAGAGACGCGGTAAAGGAGGATGATCGGAGTCGGGAAATTGAAGCAGTACTCGAACGTACTTGACAAGCCCCTGACCAAAGGCAAACAAGAGGTCACTCTCTCTCTCTCTTAGATCCACATTTTCTCATTGTAATTCTGCACTTTGACGATTTGGATCCGGATCTAATTTTTCATCGGAAATTCGTGTCTCTCGGCATTCTATGTCCTCACGTGGTTCATTCGATTCCGATCATCTGAAATTATACGCGTGTTGCAGGTCAGTTTGGCCGCATTTGCTTTCTTGTTCTCTGAGCTCGTTCAGTATAACCAAACTCAGGTTGACAATATTGCTGAACTTGAAAGAAGGTTAGCTGATTGGTTTCCAAAATTATATGATCTACTTTCTTTAACTGAATCATCTACATTCAATCATTCCCAATTATGTATTTGGTAATGGTTGCTCTCAGACTAGAGGATGCTGGGTATGCAGTTGGAGCTCGAGTTCTGGAGCTTCTTTGCAATCGGGAGAAGGTACGGCATATTTTTAGCTAAATCTCATTTTTTTTGCTTTTCGTTTTCTTTCTTTCAAGTTGTTTTCGTCTTGATGCATCTTTGTTAATGGAAGAGCAATGCATCGACTTCAATCACGAGTCATACGTTTTTTGGTATGAATATATTATCTGATTGTTTCAGGGTAACAGAAGAGAGACACGGTTACTAGGAATTCTGTCTTTCGTCCACAGCACTGTGTGGAAGGTGTTGTTTGGAAAGGTGGGTGATTTCAAATTCAATTAGTTAAATCTTTCTACAGAAATCAGCATCATGGATGTTTCTGAGTCTTAATTATCCCTTGAAAATGACAACATAGGTTGCTGACTCGCTTGAAAAAGGAACAGAGCATGAAGATGAGTACATGATCAGTGAAAAGGAACTTCTCGTAAACAGGTTCCAACTGCTATGTCTCTATTTCCATGAACACTCAGAGCTTAAGACGATTGCTCTTTAGTCAAAACAAATGATCACCTATATGAACTGTAGGTTCATTTCAATTCCAAAAGACATGGGAACATTCAACTGTGGAGCTTTTGTTGCTGGCATAGTTAAGGTAAGTCCCCTCTTGTCACAAATATAGTAAACTCAAAAAAACATATTCATCAGCCATGTTTTGTCTCGTGCTATACAGGGAGTTCTGGATAATGCAGGTTTTCCTGCAGTGGTAACCGCTCATTTTGTACCTATCGAAGGACAACAACGTCCTCGGACTACCATTTTGATCAAGTTTGCTGATGAGGTGAATCTCGTAGATCGCTCTATATAACAATAAGATGCATCTTATTTTCCTCAAGAATCTGTGACTTAATTTTAACACTCTGTTTTACACAGGTGCTGAAAAGAGAGGCACGGCTAAGCCAATGAGAGCAGTTTTTGTCACAGATCTTATGTAAACTATTGGCTTTTATGTGTACAAGCAAATCTGCTTACTTATATAACATCTTGAATTGGGTTGCTAAGCCTTTGTCCGTGCATTGATGTAAACTACACACACTTGTTACATTTGCAACTTATTATACATCAGTTTCAGAGCTTCAAATGGAAATAACCAGGTTTAGCAATGGCGGATCACATTATCTGGTTACAAAATTACAAAGCAAATTCATTACGATCATGTAGCAGATAACAAAGCAAGCAGGAAACAACAACAACAGTGTGCAAACAAATCAGTTCCTAGTTCCTGCCGAGTGGGAGTGATCTGCATAAGTAAGTCTCTCTTAAATCAGTCTTCTTCTTCGATGATGTAAAGAGAGAAGCATACACTTCTTTAGTAGCATTAACCGGTACTTTGTCTCCAGCTTTGAATTTCTTCAGATTGACGCCATTACCATTCTCATTCCCATCATCAATCTGTCTCTTTGCAACCTTTGCTCCTGTATCCGCCATAGCCACACTGTTCTTGCTCTTCTTAGAAACACCTTTCTTCTCTCTCAGCTTTGCTTTCTCCTCTTCCATCTTCTCCCTTAACAAACCCACCTCTTCCTCTGTACCATTTATCACAATCTTATCAGATTCAGTTACATCTGCGTGACACACTAAACACGACGAAGACTTCACCTCCTTCAATCCCTTGGCACTTATCACATGTCCACATCCCCTTAGAGCGAAAAACTTGTACTTTCCATTGAATTCAAGCCCTGATACAGGACATTGAAACTGAGCATTGCTTGTGTCTTGTGATCCATCGGAACCAGCGACTGAAGTGAGCTTGATATTCACTAAATCCTTTAAACCTTTAATGTGTGAGAATTGTTTAGGCAGCCTCTTTGTTAACAAAGCCTGTACCAAAACTTCTTTGTTGAATAAATTGCCCAAGAGATCAATCACACATGGCTCAGTTAAAGGCTCGTTTGATAAAGCGCAATTTAGCCATTTAGAGAGTCTCTGCTCATTAGGATCGACTTTGTCAGGCTTCTTCTCCGCGTACATCTTGAGATAGCAATCACGAGACTCAGCTCCCGTAGCGCCACCATCTCCTCCACCTCCACGGAGACGAGGATAAAGATTAAGCATGGAGACAGAAGAGAGATCAGATATAGGGATCCTTGTAGAGCCATTCAATAGCTTCCCATCTAGAACGACCGAGAAATCCGAAAACGATTTACGCTGCGACGATTCGAGTAAAGAAGTGAGATTAGAAAGAGTTAACACAGATTGAGACGGATCCAATTCCAGAGCGACGGATTGACGATTGTAAGGAGATTTAACAAAAATCTGGGTCCGGCCTTTCATTGTGGCGACACAATTAGGTTTCCGATCAACTTTGGACGGTGATTTCTGATTAGATTCAGGGGGATCGAAGAAATAGACGTCAAAAAAAAGGAAACTAACTCAATTTGTAAAGCAATATAGATATTTATATACACGTGGACCGACTCGTCAATTTAAGTGGGCCACATTATATATGGGCTTTGGGCCTAATATAGCATAAAAGTTCTATAACTGGGTTAGCTTTTACTTATAGTTGTTTTTTTTCCTAAGTAATGAGTTGTAAATTTGTAATTACGCTTTTAATTAACTTAATTTTCGAAATATGTTCCCCCAATCAATAAATGTCAATTAACAGGATTTTTATCACTCGAAATGACAAAAATATTTAAAGTAATTGAAATAAAGATGAATATTTTTTTCAGATTTAATTTTAGCATCATAAAAAATTAATGCATATCTAAATAATTTTATTTTATTCTATACTATATGAAATATTAGAGGCCGCCCACGTACGACTTTTTTGAAAGATAATATAAGAAAGATTCGAGATTCATATTAATAATACAAAAAAAAATCTTAAAATACAAACATAAAAAATAACAGCCAATAAATTAAACAAATAAAAAAAGGAATAATAATGAGCATAAAAATGCATCAAGAGACATTGAGAAAACACAAAAAGAAAGAAAAAAAAATGGAGAATGGTAACGGAGAAGGAAAAGGAGAGTTCATAAATCAAAACAATGATTATTTTCTTGATTCAATGTTATCTTCACTTCCACCATGTTGGGACTCATCTCTTCCTCCTCCTCCGCCTCAGCCGCCTCATTCTCTCTTTCATGCTCTCTCCGTCGACCCAACCACCTTCCCTGACCAGTTCCACCACCCTCAGGCACCATATAATATATCCATTTTCATATGATTAATTATATTATATGATTTTTTTTCTTATAATTAATAAGGTTGTGTAATGTAGGAATCTGGTGGTCCAACGATGGGTAGCCCTGAAGGGTTACAGCCACAAGGGACGGTTTCAACGACAAGTGCACCTGTTGTTCGTCAAAAGCCGAGGGTTCGAGCTAGGAGAGGTCAAGCTACTGATCCTCACAGCATTGCTGAACGAGTAATCTCATTCACCTTTTTTTCTTATCTTTATTCAATTTGGACCGACCCTAAACACAAACTATAATGTTAGAATCTCACATACATAAATACGCAAAAATGTTATAAATAAATTATACGAATTATTTTATCAACTATTTCTATCAATTGATTTTTATTTGGAAAATATATAATTCTTGTTCCAACATCATAAAATAAGTATAAAACTAACTAGATATATCTATAATAAAATTAAATTGATCCGAGATAAATGAATTAAACCAAGAATATTGAAAAAAAACTTGTTATAACTTACATTTAAAAGATATAAATTTATTGTAAATTAATTATTTTGAGTTCGAAATTTTTTAGATTTTCTATCATATTTTGTGTTATTTTCTGAAGTGGCTTTTGGTTTGTTTGAGCAGCTAAGAAGGGAACGGATCGCCGAACGAATGAAATCTCTTCAAGAACTTGTTCCAAACACCAACAAAGTACAAACCTTTACCAATTCAATAAAATCTTTCTTCATTTTCTAATCTTTATATAATCAAAAATAACTTATATAAATGTATTATGTAGACGGACAAGGCATCAATGCTAGACGAAATCATCGACTACGTTAGATTTCTTCAACTTCAAGTCAAAGTACTAAGCATGAGCAGATTAGGAGGAGCAGGTAACGTCGGTCCACGTCTCTCCGGTCTCACCTCAGAAGTAACCGGAGCAGGAGGACGCTTAAACGGTCTAAACGGTTTAAACGGTCTAAACGGTTTAAACGGTTTAAACGCTCCATCTAATGGTGTAAATGGGACCGGAAATGTTACAGGATCGGGTAATGAAAGTTTAAGATCAACAGAACAACGAGTGGCGAAACTTATGGAAGAAGATATGGGATCTGCAATGCAATATCTTCAAGGGAAAGGACTTTGTTTAATGCCGATTTCTTTAGCTACTGCTATTTCTTCTAATACTACACATTCTCGTGGAGCACTTTTTACGGCGAATTCAAGTGCGGTACAAGAGGAAACTAATGTATCGGTGCCTGAATCTTCTTCTACTAAAGATGATGTATCTGTTTCCAAAGCCTAAAACTATATGTTAGACCGATTTGGTCTTCGGTTCGAGCCATAGGATCTGATGTTTTGTTTGGTTTCTTTTTGTTTTTTTTGGTTAATTTATACCAAATGTTTTTTTTTATCAACTCTTTGTTACATGTTTCACTTTTTAATTTATGAATAATTTCATATTATTACTAGTTTCATATCTATTTTATTTATTTTTGTTTTTACAAATAAAAAAAATTAAATTTTAGCACACATATATATTTTCTAAAATAAATGTAAAATATATAAAAAAAAAATATTGGTATATGTTGATAGGAGAGGAGAGGTGGTCACCGGACACTCCAAAGACATGCGTCCCACTACTTAACCAAATCGGCTTGTGTCAACGTAACCTTTGACTTTATCATTTTCGGGTTAATTATTGTATGATTAGAACTAATAAACTATAGTATAACATTTAGGATTAGAGAACATAATGTTTATTCCGTTTAAGTCCATTTTCCTAAGTTTGGGGTTTTATTTCTATATAATAAGAGTAGGCAAAAAATGATTCTAAAAGTAATTAATATCGTATTAAGAAAAAAATACTGGATTGAATCCACGGCTGTAACTCATTTTGATTTTTCCAGTTTTGGTCATTTCATTTAATTTAAATTTACTATAACCTAGATGATTTCAATAAGGACTTCAAATTAAATAATATCAAACATACATATTGAAATTAACTAAATACATTTGATTTTTTTTAATTAATTTGTTTACAAATTCAGTTTAATTCGATTCAATTACACTAAATTTGGTTTATGTCAGATTTATTCTAATCTAAAGATAGTATTGCTCTGTGGTTTAAAATAGATTCACATTTGATAGTTCAAACTCTTACCTTCAAATCCAAGCATATGAAAACACGCAGACACTTTTACTTCCTAACTCGCAGGAACACTTAAGAACAAACCAAATCTATAACTCTCCGCTTCAGTAACTCACTAATCAAATCTATAACTTCAAAACTCTTAAAGCAAACAATCCGGCTGGTTCATGAACTAACAGGCCCTTTATTCTCTATCTTGTAAACTTACAACTCAGCTAAGGTTTAAGTTTTGTGGAAACAACAAAACAAATCAAACTATAGTCATAGAAAATCAATGGTTATCAAGGGATTACTCAGTGTGATCAATGACCATTGTATATCTTCCTTAGTAGAGACTCCTACACACCTGAGAAAAAAAAAACAAGAAACGAAAACTACATCAAATGAGGAAGAAATTGATTTATATCTTAGTAAAGTTTGATCAGAAGAACAATGTGAGAACACAGAACAATTGAGAAGTATAAAGAATCGATTCTTGAAGTCAATTAATAGCAGAGAGAGTAAGAACAATGTAAAAGCTTGGATTTGATTTTACTAAAGTCCTAAGGTAAAAGCTTGATCAAAAGAACAATGTAAGAACATAGAACAATTTGGAAGTATAAAGAACCAATTCTTGAAATCAATTAATAGCAAAGAGAGTAAATAACTTAGGAATAATGAATGTTGAAGATACCAAGAAACGAAGGATGATCTAAGAAGAAGGAGAAGTTGGCTTGAAAGTGTAAGGCTGAGGAAGTGATAATGGACCTTTCCTCTCATCTCCACCATCTAACAGCCTTTGAACCCTTTTGTTCCGGCAATACTCTCTATCGAAATGCTTTACCTTCATTTTTTTGATTCATTCCATTAAAATCCAGAAAACAAACAAGCAAATCTACTGTAATGTTCATCAGCTAACTCAAATCCTACAAACTAATGGAAAATATAGAATCAAATAGATCAAGATATACCCATCATCTAACAACCTTTGAACCCTTTTGTTCTGGCAATACTTCCTATCGAAATGCTTTACCTTCATTTTTTGATTCATTCCATTAAAATCCAGAAAACAAACAAGAAAATCTACTGTAATGTTCATCAGCTACTCAAATCCTACAAACTAATGGCATAATATTGAATCAAATAGATCAAGATATACCCAGGAGGAGCGGCAGTTATTCACGAATTCGATTCTAGAATGGCTACATTCTTTAGGGTAGAGAAGACCAACGGAGCCGATTTCAGTTGGTTTCTTTCCAGATTCCTTCTCTAAACAAGCGTAAAAAGCATCTCTAGCCTGCAATGCGTGATTAGTTAACAATTATCGATTACCCTAATCACTAATCAGAATCGGTCACGAAAATCAAATCAACCAAAAGCATAGAGACAGAGGAAAAATTGACCTTATAGCAAGCATCTCTGGCTTTAAGAAGAACATCCGCATGAACCTGATTAGGGTTCGACGACGCGTAAGCATCAACCGCCATGTCTAC
>KE152106.1:535577-553149 GCA_000411095.1 Aethionema arabicum | reverse complement strand
CAAATAAAATTTTGAATATATCTCTAACGTAAAAATATATAATAAAAAAATATTATTTTATAAAATCTAATATTATCAAATAATAAATATATTATAATAATTTTTTATTGTAACAAATTTAAAAGTCTAAAATTTAAATATATCACATAGATAATTTAGATATATGTAACAAATCATTTTATCGTAACAAATCTAAAAGTCTAACAATATATATGTATATCCATATTTTAAAAATTTCTTTAGAGCATCACTTTTATTTCACCATCTATACAATAATACATTATTTTATATAATTTTATTTTCAAATATAATATATTAGCTCCGCGTAAAACGCGGGAACATATCTAGTTTGATTATTAAAGTTTATGGTTTAAAATCCGATTATCAAAATTCAAAGAAAAAAAAAACCATTTTTTTCATTAAAAAACCATTTTTAAAAGGTTTTTACACCCAATCAACAAATTTCAGAGCCTATTTTACCAGTTTTCATTTATTAAAAAGGTTTAGCATAATGGTATAGATTTTACCAGTAGACTTTTTTTTTCCAACAAGAAGAATTTAAAATGTAATCGATTCATAAATAAATTCATAAATATACTTTCCATGCATTTCAAATATAACGAGTAAATTACATGAACGTTCCTGAACCTAGTGTCCAATGTACAACAAAACATGGCACATCACTCGTTTCTAACTCTTTCCTCAGTCTACTCTTTTAAATGGTTACATCACTCTTCTGTTCCTTGCTTCTTCGGCTGCTCTAGACCGATATTCTCCTCGGGCTGCTTCTTCGGCTGGACTAGACCGATATTCTCCTCAGGCTGCTTCTTCGACTGCTCTAGCCCGAAGTTCTCTTCAGGCTGCTTCTTCCACAGGTAATTTGCTGCATCTATCCATCCTCTATGCACCACAAACTTATTCTCCTTTATAGCCCACCTCACTTTCTCTGTTCCAATATCCATGGCCACAACGTGCGTCACAGATGCATCAACTTCTGTTGCGCACGTTGCTCCAAGTTCCTCCGCCATCTTCCACAGAGGATGATCCTCGGGCTGAGCCTTGGTCGGGAACACCCGACTGAATACTATTTTACACCCTTTAAGGATTTCTTTACGTACATCTTTCAACATTGACCTTACGTCTGTGCCAGATATGTCTTCGTCTCTACCGATGTTCTGTAAACAGTAATAACCAATTAAACTAGCTCTACCAAAGAAAAAGATTTCATAAAATCCAAGGTTATTTTGCTAGGGTAAGGATCATACCTCAAAGAATCGAGCATGTGTTTGTTTTAGGACTTTAAGAACAGTAGCAAGTGCCCCATCTGGTTCACTCTCGTCACTTTTGAGCTGTGATAGCGACTTGAAGTTGTGATCAAACTGTTTGCAGCTCGAAGCGAAAAAGTGATACCTCTCTATCACGATCAAATTGTCCCTATGCTTTGGCCAAGCCTGTACATCAAACCAAGTGGTAAATACATCTGATTTAACCCAATATCATAATCAAAGAACACAGAAGATTGAGGTAGAAGACTTACATTTTCTGTATCATCAAGAATCAGCACAGCACTTTCCTGTCCCAGCACCACATCAAGATTCTTTTGATGTCTCACGGTGCCATCGTCTCGAGAAATTATCCTATCGCCAAAGTACTCTCCTTTGGGGTCTAGCAACTTGGCCATCTGTCGTGCGTAAGGCCTATCACCCATTGTGTATATATACATCACAAACATCTCACTTGCTTCTTTTAGAAACGTGTGAACATATGGCCTCAATTTCGTCATCATGTGCATATATTCTAACATGAAGAGACTGCCTCCAGAAACATCTGAAAGTATAGTCCAATTAATTAAGATTTTGTGCTGAGATCAACAAACAAAATCATAATATATGAAAAAACCATAGTAGAATGTATAACCTTGAAGAGAATGTGTATGGCTTTTCAAGTATTCCTCCTCTAGTTTCAGGTCTCGCAGTACAGTTGAATTAAGCAAGGTATGGTCTAAATCAAGAACTAAATACAACTTCCGGTGGTGTTGCAAGAATCTTAAATCTGAATCACGTAACCGAGATATCTCATCTTGATTGAGCCTTATATCCTAAGAAACAGATTTCAGTCATGACTAAGATTTGATTTAAGCGAATCTATTCCTAAATATGTAAGGAATCGAATAGATTCACATACCTTGTGAATATATCTAAATGAGACACCGGATTCTTCCAATTTCTTGCCACAAACAAAGCACATATTCCCAAAGGAACCTGGGTGCTCGCATTCGTCCTTGCTTGGGGATGGTTCTGTAACCATGACAGGTTCAAAAATCAACATGATATAACCAAAGACAGATACCAAAGAAAGGACGCGCAAAGAGAGCCTCACCTGAGATATCTTTTGAAAACGTCGCAGAAACTACACCTTGGATCTCGTCTGCGCTTTCCAAGTGCTCAAGCTTTCGTCTCTTAAGCCTAAAATATGATTGAGAAACACGATTTAAGGAACATATGATCAGCAAAGTTCACCCAAAAGAACAAAGACATAGCAGAAGGAAAACTCAATTGAAATACAGTTCATAAATGCGACGAACACCACTAGAGCTTGAAGTTTTGAACCAGACGAGTCCCAAAGAGGTGACAATAATAAGAGCATGCAAATGAAGTCGAATTTACCCATGATTGGAATCGTCAGAATCATCATCGGTGTCTCCATTGCGGAAGGACTCAGACGAAGAACCTGAGCCAGAATCCAACTCTCCTTCGAGAAAAGCCGCTAGGTCGTCACCACTACTGGAGGAATGCATCGGAGAATCACTAGCTACACTCATCTGAAAATAACGGACAATGAAGAAAAATCTGAGAAAATTTCACAATGGAAGCAATCAAATCCACCAATTAACTAAACCCTAAATAAACTCCAACAAACAAAACCTGAATCTAATCGAATCAATTTGAATCGAAATCTCATAAACATAGCATTAAAACCGGAAAGATATCGAAGGATACCTTATTCGTATAAACCGGAACTAGAATTTAACGACGTAGAGAGAAATCGAGGAAAACCCTAACGACAAGTTAAATCGCCGGAGCTGGGTCGGTTTTTACCAAGAACCACCGCCGATGATGTTGATTCGAAGGAGGAGATGAACTTTGTCTTCGACGGCTAGAGAACCCGCGATCTTAGAGTTTTTTCACGAAAATTTTTATTTCTTCAAAATCATTAAACGCATTTTAGTTAATTCGATTACAGAGTAATTATCAAAGCCCAATATTAATTTATAAGGCCTAATCAGTTTTAGTAAGGCCCATACTTTATTTAATATGCAAATAAAAAAACATGTAACAAAAGCGCATGTGTATATATATAAACTATATAGAGTGAGAAGTACATGATTATTTTTTTAAAATGACCCCTAAACCCTAAAAATTACATTATAAATCGAAAATAAAATTAGACCAATTAAGAAATTTTCTTGAGTTTACGTGGCATCATATAACGAGCAGAAGGCCCTAATGAAACCCTTTTAACTTTAGGGATTTCATTCTCTACATGTTCATTATTATTCACATCATCATTATCATTGTCTTGATCATGATCATTATTCCATTGTGTATCCAACATCATCTTCTGTTGATAATATCTTAATGCCACAAACAACATGAACGCTGTAAACCATGTGAGAAAAAAAAAACCAGTTACTAATAAATAAGAAAAAAAGAAATATATAGAGATATGTATATATATAGATATGGACTGACCGGCCCAAACACGGGCTGTGACCGAGGAGAGGTTCCAAACGACCGTGAAGAGACCTAAAGCCACCGCTTTTTTATGACTACATGATTCCCATGCGTCCTTGAATCTTCTCACCCAAAACTTCCCTGCATCATCATCATCATCATCATCACACTCATCATCATCATTATCATCATCATAATTACAATTAATGTTAATTAACAGTTACCGTAAGCGGAGAAGCAGGCGGAATATGAGGTGAAGAGTTTGGGCACAGTAAAAACTCCCAAAAAGCCTGTTTTTATTTAAACACAATATAATACTCATAAGTTCAAATATGTAATGCCAAAAAAATGTTAATTAGCCTAAGAAAATAAATAGGGGCAATTTTTTAAGAAATTATTAAAATGTAATGGAATGGTCAATATTTTTTTGTAAGTTGTGGAAAAAAAATATAATAAGTCTATTAAAATAAATATAAAATAAAATCTGACTATAATCTAACGTATGTACCAAATTTGGCGAGATTCCAAAGTGTAATGGAAGAGCCACATCTAGCCAAAAGAAACAACACAACTCCCATCTGCCCATCATCATCATCATCAATCATCATAATCATCATCATCATCATCAATATCTCAAAGAGTTTAAAGAAAGAGAACCTTTAGAGTGGTGGATGGATCACCGGAGAAAAGAGCTTTAACTTGAAACAGAGACTCATTCAAATAAGGCAATACAAGTCTGAGTATTCTCTTTACTTCTTCTTCTCTCACCATTTCTTCATCATCTTCTCCTTTAAACTTCCTCTTCCCTTCCTCATCAATTATTCCTCTGCGCACATTATTACAACATGCAAAGTCAGATATACATATGCATATACATATATACATATACATTACATAGACATGTATGTACATGTTACCTGCGGATCACTGATTTGACTACAAACATGATTGCAAGATAGAAGAGACTCATGTAGGCTACCACTGATATAAAGCTGCAACATTGAAAATTCCATCACAATTTTTAGTTTCTCTAATTAGATTTCTGTAATTATATAATTTTAAAAAATTGGATTAAACAAAAACCTGAAATTGAGATCGTTGGCGTAAGAAGAAGAGATGATGAGAAATGTTCCAAATCCAAACACAAGTGCTGATCTTGATACCTCTTTCCACATCACTAGATCCACTGCACATATTTCATTTCATTAGTTATAATCCAGACCAAAATCGAATATTCGAATTGAGATTCTCGAACCTAGACTCTGCAATTTACTCTGTGATTCTGTAAAATTCTCTTCTTCCTCTGCAAATCTCTCTGGAAAATACCCCAAAAAAACAGAGCTTTCATTAAAATTGATTAGAGAACCATTTCCAATGAAATTAATCAAAAGGGTACTTAGATTTGGATTAAAAACCTGTTCTTGATGTAGATTTTGGTGGCTCCGAGTACACGGAAGTTGCTTTTTTGATCACCGGAGATGGAATTTTAACGACGGCGGATGACGACGGCGCTGTCATGTTGTGAAATTGACTAAAACTCTTCACTACATCAACGCTTTTCTTCTCCACTTCTCTCTCCTCTTCTTCTCTCTCTTCTTCTTCCTCTTCCTCTTCTTCTTCTTGATCGCCATTATCGATTTCTTCATCACAATTAGAATCAACAGTCACGGGTTTCTCGTCACAGACACCAACCTCCTTAACTTCATCTAACATCTCCACTTTTTCAATTACAATCTCCTCTTTCTTCTCTTCTTCAAGATCTGATCTCACCGGTACTACTTCAACATCCTCTGTTTTCTTATCAACCGGCAAAGAACTCACTTTTCTCAATCTCCCAGATTCAAATTCACTAGATTTCACAATCGCTGACCCAATCTCCGATCGGGTCTTCTTAACCCGACCCATACCCTTCTCAATTCCATCAATTGAATCAGATCTCCCCTTCTTCACCACCGACACACTCAAATTTCTCTCTTTAGATTCATCACTACACAACAATCGCCTCGGTGTCACCGGAGGAGTAACCAAACCGGTAGATCTCGGTTTAGTCAACTTCAAAGAATTGACACCCGATTCAGATTTTCCTCGAACAATCTCAATTCTTGGACTTTTGGATTCAGAAACAGGTGATTTCCATGTTCTTCGCTTTCCATTAACCCCAATTTGCTTCTTATTTGAATCATTATCTACAATTTCACCACTCTGCATTTTGATTTCCCTAAACAGAGTCCTAAACCGGTTCTTGTAATGCTAATTAGATATGGGTTTGAAGTCACTGTCTTTGGAAGTTATTGAAAGGTAGAGGAAAAGAGTAATGATGAATCTTGAAGGTGAAGGTTGTTGGGTACAAAAAGACAAATAATGTTTTCTTTGGAAGAAATTGGGGACCGGATTGGAATTGGGATTTTAGATTTTGGATTTGATCACTAAATTTTGAGTAGTGGTTTAAGTAAAGTTAAAAGCTTTTGCATGTGGTGTGTACTGCAAAGTTACTAGTGGTTAAGTTTAACATAATGATTAAGGTTTAACACCACTTTATCTTTTAACTTGATTTTTAATCATTTTTTCTTTAATTTTACTTTTGTAAAGTTTATAACGTTATTTTTTCAATTTACATGTGGAGTGTGGAAAAAATAAATTAAAAATAATATTGTTTCGTGTTTTTTAATCTATTTTCACATAGATCAAGTGAAAGTTGAGAATTGAAGATGTAATTTTGTTGATGTGAAGATCACCAAACAACATTTTTAGAATGTTTCTTTTTTATTAAAGTTGGGTTTTGACGTCAGTTTTTTTTTGCAGAAAAGAAGAATATTTATGGCATTGGTGAATCTTGATGACATCTATGATGCATGATGCAGTTAAATGCAGTATAGAATATATATATATATAGATGTGTGTATATACATGCTGACTTATAGATCCAATTTAAACTAGTTTCTATTCTTTGTGTTTGTGTGTTGTGTTTAAATTAGTTTCACATTTAGTAAATTGTAAACTATCCCAATCTTTTCTGTAAAATTTATTTCTGTCAAAATATAGAATATTTCTTTTTAAAATATTTCTGTATTTTTTGGGGAGAAAAATATATCATTTTATAAAAATTAAACTATTTTTATTATAAAAGGTTTATGTCTAGGGATGAAAATGATATGTAAAAAATCCAATATCTTTAACTTTCATATAATTCATATAGTTTTCTTTTTCAACGAAAAAACATACCACCGACACATTTTTCCGCAAGAAAAAACATATGAATGAAAGAAATTAAAATCTTTATAACTAATGTTAATTCGAGTCTTACATGTATATTAAAATAAAATAATATTTTATTTAGCGTAAAGTCTTGAAATTTAAAGACAGGTGTTAGTTACAATTTGTAAGTTACAAATGATACAATAAATAAATATCTTGAATAAAATAAATGAAAGTAAGTATCTATAATCTGTAGCACACTTATATAAAACCAATAATTTTAACGAAAAATAAACATTAAATTAGTTTTTGATTCGAAAAACTACAGTCTAAAGACTGACACTTTTTAATTAAAAAAGAAAAAAAATAATGATTTAAATATCGTTAAATATATGTTTGGATATGATGGATAAACTACTTTGTAGCTAATTACTAAATTAACAAAAAATTGGTCTACCTGCTTAACACAACGAATGCTACGCTGCAACTATTCGCGCGCGTGTCTGAGTTTAATTAATTACACTTCATATTAATTAATTAATTAAGATTAATCCCTCTAATTAAATCTCGAATCGAATCGGGATCGCTTCGACGGCACGTGGTCGGGTATGAAGGGCACGTGACTCATATCACACTTCTCTATGTATGTCTCCTTTGTATTTTTCATGCACTTTCTCTCTCTTCTTTAAATAAATTTATTGTATTATTTTTTTAATTACTTTTCATAACAAAAATAAATGCAGAAAAATTTGAAGTTAGCCCAACTACTGTGGCCACATTTCTTTCTAGCAACGACCATTTATTTATTTTATTATAAATAAATTGACATTTTACCAAAACCCAATATAGGAAGAGAGATTATAAATTTATTATAATGATTATTTATCATTTTTTAAAATAAATAAATTAAAGGAATAACGAATGGGTCTCTCTGAGGATCTTATGGGGATTTGTTATCTGAACTTATTGATTTCATAACTAAATATACAAATTTACTTTGGAGTTTTCACCAGCTTGGATCCTTACACATGTCTAAAATATATGTCTGCTATTATTTCATTTTTTACATTTAATCTCCTTTTCTCTTCTTTTTTTTTTTACTTTTCTGAAAAGTAAAAAGTTTATATAAGGAAATTATAATAATTTATTAATATCTTAATAAAGTAAAAAAAAAGGCTAATTTATATGTAAATAAATAAATAAATCGTATAGTCAGATGCAAATACCAACAACTCTTTTATAGAAAAATCGATTTTATATATAAACCGGACTTTGGTTATGTGCTAATAGTATCTTAATGGGCTTTTTAATTTAGGCCCATAGAAGCCCATTCACCTACAAGGACACTACAGACTTTGATCCATTACCACGGTCCATTGCCCTGGTTATTATTAGGTGCGGTAGTGACCACCGTAAGTAAGGAGGAACTGGATCACTCGTTGTTATATGTTTGGGTAAATATAAAAAAGGTAAAAGAAACAAGTGGCAGAGTAATGGCTGGGTCTTAGCTAGGGTTTAATAGTGCGTTTCAGCTTGTACTCTCTATCTCTTCTCTTTCCACACAGAGCCGTAAAAGCTCTCTTCTTATTCTTCTTCTTCTTCTCTTACATTCCCGATAATCGCAAGCCGCGTCTTCTCGTAATTCAGGATTTATTTGATTCATCTGGATTTTTGAATGGAGGCTGTTGCGAGCGGCGCCGAATTTAGGATCCAGACTGATCAGGATCCGCCGAATAACGGATCTTGTGCTGTTTCTTCCTCTTCCGCTTCTGCCGTGTTTAGAAAGATCGAGTTTCATCCCGCTAGGAAACCTTTCAACGGCTTTTCCAATGGAGGTTCGGATTTTAAGATCGAGACTTTGAATCCAAGCTCCGGTAACAAGCAATCGTTATCCGTGCCGTCTGTTAAGAAACCTGACGTCTCCGATTTTCTGGATCATGGATTGGATCCAGAGCTCAGTTTTAGTATATCCTTCCGCAAAATCGTGAGTTCTAAGCCGTCCATATCTTTCTATTTTGTAGGAGCTTGTAATTGATCTACTGATTCGCGGAAAATATTTCCTTTTTCTGTACTCTTTTCATATATTTGTTTGTTTGTGGTTGATTTATGTCTGGACGGTCTCTTGGATTTGCAGGGTGCGGGTTTAGAGAATCTCGGGAATACATGTTTTCTTAATTCTGTATTGCAATGTTTGACATACACTGAGCCCTTGGCTGCTTACCTGCAAAGCGCTGCACATCAGAAATACTGTACGTTATGCTTGATTTCTTTTGTGGTAACTTCTTATTGGTTTGATCTGAAGGAGCACTTATGTAATTAGGTTAAGGGCTGGGTGTTGTAATCTTATTTTAGACTCTTACTGATAGAATATAAACATATTCTGCTGCTATTGTTTCAAATATCTTGTTAATATCTTACTTGTATCCCTGATTTTGTGTAACCTCTTCGGTCTTCTTACACTTAACTCATATTAAATCGTGTGTGTAGGTCATGTAGCAGGCTTTTGTGCTTTATGTGCTATGCAGAAACATGTCAGGACTGCCCGTCAAGCTACTGGCAGAATTTTAGCACCAAAAGATTTGGTCTCAAACTTGCGATGTATGCTTCTCAAACCTTGTTTGCTTGCATTCTTGTGCGGCAGCTATGCCTTTCTAAGTATACTCAAAAGATTCTCAAATCTTGGTTAGGCATATCTCGCAATTTCAGAAATTGTCGGCAGGAAGATGCACATGAATACATGATCAATTTGCTAGAATGCATGCACAAGTGTTGTCTGCCTTCGGGTGTACCAAGCGAATCCTCTGATGCTTATAGGAGCAGCTTGGTACACAAAATTTTTGGTGGTAGTCTCCGTAGTCAGGTAAAGTTGGTTTACTTTCAGGATGCCTTACTTTTAAATGGTTTGAACCATCAGCTTTGCATACACTGGAGCTCTTATACTTTGTTTTCAATTCAGGTGAAATGCAAGCAATGCTCCCATTGCTCCAACAAGTTCGACCCATTTCTTGACCTAAGTCTAGACATTTCCAGGGCAGATTCGTTGCATAAAGCACTTTCTCGTTTTACTGCTGTTGAGGTTCTAGATGATGGTGCGAAGGTGTACCAATGTGAAAAATGCAAGAAAAAAGTAAACGCTGATAAACAGCTAACTGTTTCTAAAGCACCGTATATTTTAGCTGTACATCTTAAGAGATTTGAAGCACATAGATCTGAAAAAATCGACAGGAAAGTGCAATTCCCCCCTACAATTGACATGAAACCTTTTGTCAGTGGTTCCAATGTAAGTATATGACATCTTTTTACTGTAGTTTATAAGATTTTTTTCATGTAGTTTTTCAACGATAAGCTTCATGATTTCCTTTGTAACAATACAGTACTTTCGTTGAACAGGAAGGTAATTTGAAGTACACTTTATATGGTGTGCTGGTTCATTATGGTCGGAGCATCCATTCTGGTCACTATGCTTGCTTTATTCGCACTTCGAGTGGCATGTGGTATTCACTTGATGACAATAGGGTAAGCAATCATTGTTTTATTTTCTCTGTATTGCAAGTTTTGATTTGATGCTGTACCGTCTATTAGGAAACTGTTTCTAAGTGTTGTTCCTTATAAATGACACTTTTAAGTCCTGAGCTATGCGGAAACAGAGCAGAATGAAAAAAATCAAGTACGCCTTATCGTAAGTTCCTCTTTATTGTTGCAGGTTGTCCAAGTTAGTGAGAGAACTGTTTTTGATCAGAAGGCGTATATGCTGTTCTATGTTCGTGACAGACAAAATGCTGCCCCAAAGAATGCAGTTCCCGTGGTTAGGAAAGAGGTTTCCAAAGAGAGCCTTGCCCCAAACAGAGCTTCTTTAACTCTATCATCTAACATAAAAGCTCAAGTGAATGGATCAGTAGTCATCAAAGAATCTATTTTAGACGCTCCTGCTGCAAATACTCAAAAAAATCCCCCACCCATTGTGGAAGCAAAAGAGATCCCTAAGAAGGGAAATAGTTCAGTACCTCTAAAATCATGTGATCCAGTTGCTACTGCTGTATTAACTCAGAAAGATGTAATTGCCAAAGAGACCCTTGTGATGGAAGTCCCAATTCCGCAAACTAATGGTAATGGCTCTCTGGCTAAGGATGATTCAAAGGCTGCTAGCGTGGTATCTGCTCTCCAGGATGGAAGCACAAACAATCAAATTCAAGTAAACTTGCCTACTTCTGGAGCTAAGGCAGAAAATAGTGTTGACGAAAAGAACTCTGTTAACAACTTGAATGAGTCTGCTAACTCACTGGAGGTAAGTGCACACATATATAACCGTGAATCAACATCGTGTTTCTTATGACTACTTGTTTATTAATGACATTTAGGTTTCTTTAACTTTTCTATGGCTACTGATTTCCAGGTTAAAAATGTACTGAAGGACAATTCACTGGTTGAAGAAGCTGTTCACAACGATCACACATTAGGACAGAAGTCAGAAGAATCGGCTACCACGAGTGAGTCAATAAAGAAAACTTCTGATAGCACGACTCTCACCCCACCAAGAAAGACCCGCAAGCGTAACAAGAAAACATTGCAGATGGGATTAACATTTTTCAAGATGTCTTTGGGCTTACGCATGAAAAAGAAACAGAAAAAGTCAAGACTAAGTGCTTCAGCAGTTAAGCTTATCTCTGAGGAGCTTATGTCCAATAAAGGAGCTATAGATAATCAGCATTCTACTTCACAGGTTCCTAGCGGAGTTCCTTCTGGCTCCACCTGCTTGCAGGAAAAAGAAAATAGTGTCAATACCCATAGTAAAAGGAGCAGTAAGAGTAATGGGAACATGTTGATTGGCTCTTCGGTTGGAGAGCTCAAGGAGAGAATCAATCAAAATGGCGCTGTTCTTGCATCTGAACAACCCATGAAGAGTTCTGACTTACAAGAACCAAGCCAAAAAACCAAAAGAAAGAGAGACACCTCAAAAGAAGAACAAGTCTCGTTACAAAAAGAATCTGAGAGCATTATCACACCGGGTTTGCCAGAGACAGTTGGTAAGTTTTCTGTTTCGCCGAATAAGTAAAATTCTCTGCAATTTACTAATATCTTATGGAAAATCATGTTCATCTTGTTTCAAACCTTCATTTTCTTATATAAACAAGATCTATGATTATTGCAGTTGCTAAATGGGATGAGGAAGTTTCAGTTTCTCAGATGATGGGATCAACAAAGAATGAAGGCAAGAAGAGCATAGGTTATGTTGCAGATGAGTGGTGAGTCTTGGGATTTGAGCTATAGTGTTATTTGCTTTTTTACATTATTGAGTTGCTTCTTATACATAATTGTGTCCTGGATGATTTTGCTTGTCGCAGGGATGAAGAATACGATAAAGGAAAGAAAAAGAAGATAAGGATCAAAGAAGAAAGCTATGGAGGACCAAACCCATTTCAATTACTTGCAACAAAGAAACTAAAAGAACGGTCAGGGACAAAGCCGAAATGGACACAACGCATGAGTACTGCAAAGACAGCATTCAGGATATGAAAGAGAGGACCAAGTAAGTGTACTCACTACTGAACAGAAGACTATAAACTATAAATATGTAATCGATTTGTTGCTGTATTTGGCCTAGTAATGTTAACAAAAAGTGGAAAAGAGAGGCTTTTGGACAATGCTTGTGATCTCTTTTCCTGCAGTTTTGTTCCGGTGTTATAAACAGACATAAACAATATATTGAGATTTTGCTTTTTTTGGACCCCAAAGCTGTGATGAAAGTGTTGATGTAAGTGTTGTTTAAATAGTGATAAATTCAAACAGATCATATGCTTAAAAGAAAGAGAAAAAACGTGCACATAAGTGTATAGTTTACGCTTTAGGGAAAAATAAGTATACAGTTTAGGTTCTTTGTGATCAATTGACTATTTATATGGTTAACATATATTAACCCATGAATACAAATAAATAAATGAATTTTTTTCAATTTTGACATTAATTTTCGTTTTCGGATTTTTTTGTAAATTTTGATACTATTTAATATTTTTACTAGAAAATATTGGGTTAGTTAAAAATTAGTTGAGTTAAAAAATAACTGAAATTGAGCCATTTTCAGATAATTAATTAATCATATTCTTAGATTATTTAGTCGAAGGTTCAGTGAATATTTAAGTACATATTTGACGCTATGATTCACTATGATCGGGTCGATTGTAAAAAATAACACCATTTTGAAGAGAGAGAATGACTGCTCACCACGCGCACTTTATACGCGTATAGTGCATTTCTCCATTTTCCGTGGACTATTAAATTTCATATATTAATAGTTTTACACATTTTATTATTTAACCGTGCAATATACGAACAATTTAATAATAATAAAATTATATATTATTTATATTTCTAAAAAGATATAATCTACCTAAAACGTGGATATTATCATATTTTAAATTTTTTATACATGATAAACACGTGAATAAAAAGTCGTAAGCAAAATTCCAAAGCAAAGCAAACTTAATTAATATTGTAAGAACTTCCATATATCATCATGGAAGTTTTAAACAAAAAATTCACTATTTTTTTTGTTCTTCTAAAACACAAGATAAGATCAACATACGATCAATTTAATAGATCCATTAAACAAAATCTGGTTCATTTACGTTGTATATTAAATAAAATAGAGGATTTGACCCATGTTTTTGTTTTTTTTACTATTAACCCATGAATAAAAATAAATAAAATATGCATTTTCCAGCATCTACTTGACGTTAATTTTAGTTTTTGGATTGTTCATATATTTTTATCTTATCTGATACTTCCATTGCAAAATATCGGTTTAGCTGAAATTTAGTCATTTTCCAATAAATACCTTTAATAATTTTTTACTTGGGCTGTGTTTGATTGAAAGCCCAATTAATATTTAAATGCATATTTGTGTATATGATTCAGATTCAGGGTGAAAACAAATTGAAAAATAATTTTAAAGTACACATGAAAATAAGTTTATTTAATATTCAATTCTTCTGCATTTTTTTTCACAATTTCAAATTTTCTACCTTTTTTATTACAAAAGTAAATTTAATTAATATTTTAAGAACTTCCGTATATATCATTATATAAATTATACACAAAAATTCACCATTTTTTCTTAAACACAAGATAAAATCTAACATACGATGAGTTTAATGGAGCAACTAAACAAAATGCGGCCCATTAAAATTGAAACTGAGAAAAGGCCCATTAAGAGGCCCAAACTGATTTAAGTACCATTAAATTGCTAATGAACTAAGCTCTGAATATACATGACAGTGATGGAACCTGAAACAAGTGGTGAGATGATCATTTGTTATCCCTGCTGCTTGCATAAACGAGTACACAACCGTTGGTCCAACGCTGCGAAACCCTCTTCTCACTAGATCTTTGCTTATTACTTCTGCTTTTGCGGTTTTTGCAGGCACTTGTCGTTGGTACCTGAACTTGCTCACAATCGTCTTGTTCTTCACAAAACTCCATATATATTTGTCAAATGATCCGTATTCTTCAATCACCTGTCAACACACAAATCACTCATTATTACCCTGGCTGCAAAAATACACTTCTAGATGTTAATAAAGGCTTTAAATGTGTTCAAAGTTGGGCTCACCTTTAGTATTTGCCGAGCATTCTCAATGACTGCTCTTAGTTTGAGTTCAGACAGCAATGTGCTTGCAGTGGTTCCTGGACTGGTTAGCTTCTTCTCGTTGATTTTTACGATGAGATTGGGGTCAAAATCAGCAAAAACTTCCCTGTAGTTTAACACTTAGTCATGAGAAAACACAGGAGACAAAGCTTTACTTTGATAGACTCTAGGAACTAACGAGTACCTGAAGGTTTGTCTCTTGCTGAGAATTGTAGGCCATGTGTGTTCAGCTAGAGCACCCGAAAGCACAAGTAGCTCAAACAATTTCCTGAACATGATGGCAAAGAATGATATTAAGGAGCATCCTTCAAGTAAAAAGACTTCAGAACTAAACAAGCAAGAGACTTACTTGTCATCGTGAACTGGTACACCCCATTCTTCATCATGGAAAATAGTGTAACATGGATCTGCGGTTTTCATAAGAAGCCTATTCAATAAAGATCTTTAAAAGCAAATTATATTTAGGTATCCGAAATTGAATAAGAGTAAGAAACTGACCAGCGTTTGGGGTCACCCAAGCACACCTCTTTTTAGTCTCTGAACCACTAGGTGAGGAATCCAAAGCACCTTCAGAGACAAAACTTCTTGGCTTGGAAGGGTAGGATTTACTTCTACTTCCAACGCTGTTCGAACGAATCAACCGACCTGTTGATGCTCGACTGTGAAACGAGTCTATCGAGGCATCAGAGGAACAAGATGCATCAAATGACCGGTTAGAATTTAAGAATTGTTCATGTCGTCGTAGTACAGAAGCCGCGTTAAGAGTGTGTTTNCGTCGTAGTACAGAAGCCGCGTTAAGAGTGTGTTTCTGAGAAGAAGACACAGCTCGTGCTGGTAAACCGTAAGATATTTTCTCATCTGATCCAGTGAGCCCAGAAGGAGATCTTTCAAGCTTTCTGAGTGACTTTGATACGGCTCTGAGCGTGGTGAATGAACCACCCTTGTTACCAGCAGGCCCCAGAACTGGCCTGGTCTCTGATTCAGCCACATTCATGGACTTTACTCTAGCAGCACCAGACATGGAGCTAACAAGCACTTGACTCAGCAAGACTACAACGAACAGACTGCCCAGTTTTTACGAGTCTGTGACCTAATTTTCGATTTTTTATGGTAAAGATTCACTTTTTCCCAAAACTTGAGTCAAGAGGAAAACGCAGGAGAAAGGCCATCCTTTTTCCTCACAAACAGCTCGGAGGAGCTCAGACACAGCATCACCATCGACAGAAACACAAGCAGTAGGGAGCCACGTCCATATCCAACTTTTGATCCGTAAAAACTAGTCCTTTGGAAACCAATACCCAGCTCTTGGAATCACAGAAACACTCATTTCTCCAGAGTTGTTGAAGCCACTACGCTCTACGAAGAAAAAAAGAGCGCATAACATCAATAAAAAAAGCCTTTCCTGAACAAAGGTTTTAATTAAAAGACAGAAGTAACAAAAAACAAACTTGGCACAATCAATGTAAGCGATTCGAAAACCCCCCCAGAAACCGACAGATACCAGCCTGCATTTGTGAGCAAACGAGAGAGAGAGAAAGAGAGAGAGAGAGGAAATCAACTCATTCACTTCAAGAGAGAAGAAGACTCTACACACCTAGTGGTTTCCCAAAGAGAGAAAAAGGCTGGCACATTCCCTGAAAATTCCCATGAGTTTCTTCTTCCCAAGAAAATCGAGAGCAAAGGGAATGAGAAAGTGCGGTAAAAAAGATAAAATATTCAACGTCACACCTGGCTGAAAGGGAGAGAGAGAGAGAGAGACTATGTGTGATTCGATCTCCAACCAAAGTCCTCTACTTTGAAACTTGTAATCAAAAGTAGACTAAAGGGAAAAAGAGATTTACTTGGTTGATTGAAACAGTTAGCTGTAAAACTGGCTCTGTAACAATAACGTTACCGACTTCACCAGCATCATCCTTGTGCTACCTGCTCCTTAGCACCACTTTCTTATGGTTATATACAATATAATATTGGATAACCTGTAATTTTCAACTCGTAAAGAGCTTTTAAAAAGTCGTGTCACTACCGTCACCCCAAAAGTCTCCAAATATATTATTTACCTATACAGTTGCTGTTGTGATTGCATAAATAAGACATAAATTATTGATATAAGATGTAGTCAAAAGTAAGCACATCCTTTTTAGCTTACAGTAAACGAACAAGTTAAAAGGTGATTTTACCACCGACCCGTTTCTCACTGAAGAAACTATCAATCATATACTGATGAATTGGTAAGAAAATTCAATGATTTGGTCATATAAAGAACAATTGCTAGGGTGAGTAATCAAGCCTCTTAATTGATAGCTACAAACATCCCAACATCGTTTCCAAAGTACCATAAGGATTATGAACAGCAAATGCTACGACAAATACTACTCTTCACTCTGATTTGCAAGCTGTGAAAACACTTACTAAATTCAGGTTTGTAATAATTGATTTCACCACCCACCTACTCTGCAGGACATAAGCTTTATCACCACGTCTCCATAAGGTATAATAAAAGAAACATATCTGGTTATACCAAACGGAAATGGCACCTGCAATGGAAAATCAAATGGGGAAGCATTAACAATTTACGAGCTATATCAGCTAATATCCATATAAAGATTTACTCTTTTGGTTCTTTATTGAGAATAGATCAACTATTGAAATTAATTTTAGATGTGCATGTACCCCAATAGACCTCTGCCTTGCCATATCCTTGGTGTGACAGATAGACCGACTTTTGCACCTTGCCTTATAACTCCAACAGAAATTGCTTGTCCCTGGTTAGCCTGAGCTTCAGCAGCAAGCCTTTGCAACAGGTTGTCACCACCCTCAACAGTTCCAAATTTTATAACCTGATCTCCAAGCTGTAATCCATCCTCTGCTGCTGGAGATAACTCCGTTATCTCGTCAATCATGGCAAAGGGTATACTTGTAATGACATCCACATCCATGGCACGGGAAGAATCACTAAAGCCAGCTGTACGCATGGAAGCAGATAAGGAAGTGACTGCACCCG
>KE152106.1:511758-535446 GCA_000411095.1 Aethionema arabicum | reverse complement strand
ATGTACCCCAATAGACCTCTGCCTTGCCATATCCTTGGTGTGACAGATAGACCGACTTTTGCACCTTGCCTTATAACTCCAACAGAAATTGCTTGTCCCTGGTTAGCCTGAGCTTCAGCAGCAAGCCTTTGCAACAGGTTGTCACCACCCTCAACAGTTCCAAATTTTATAACCTGATCTCCAAGCTGTAATCCATCCTCTGCTGCTGGAGATAACTCCGTTATCTCGTCAATCATGGCAAAGGGTATACTTGTAATGACATCCACATCCATGGCACGGGAAGAATCACTAAAGCCAGCTGTACGCATGGAAGCAGATAAGGAAGTGACTGCACCCGACAAGATTGATCCTTCTGAACTTGTATCATTTCCTGCGCATAAGCTTTGTTAGGGATCGTCAGGCTTGTAGCTTACCAACCGACATTGGATTTTAATTTGCACCCATGTTGCCCTTTGAAGTATAAATGTCTCGATGAATAATTAAAGGATAAGTAAAGGACCAGAATTTAATAAAATTGCAGCCTGAAGCCTAGCTATCTCTATCAAGTCATACCTGAATCTTTTGCGGATGAAGTTCTAGAAGTAGGCCTAACTGAATGAAGTATTTGAATGTTCACATTTATTTGATCCGTTATCTCGTTGTGCTCATTCCGTAACTCTGTAGGTGGCAAAAGATTTCAGAGACGGAAACCAACTCAAAGTGATCGGAAGACTGCAAATATTAACAGCTGGTTCTCTATAGAAGCTACACATCCAGTCCAAGGAAAAATGGTAATTACAGGATATAGATCATCAAGCTTAATTCCGTCGGATTATCAGCTATGGCTCACAAAATCATGAGAAACCCTCAAACCAAGAGCACACCCAAATTATATATAGCCGATAAGATTTTGTTATGTCTCCTTAGGTTTCAATAAGTTTAACCCTGTCTCTTTTCACCGATTCGAAGTTCGGACTAACAAGAGAAATTCAGCAGAAGTTGTAAGAGCTTAAATACTAAAGAGGGATCACCTGCCAGACGCCGCCTCCCAGCTCTCACCATCGGAATGTCAAGATCCGTCCGAGGGAATCCCTGCCATAAACAGGCGAATTAAACGAAAATATTGCTAGATGTTCCCTCAATAACGAGAAAAGCATCAGTTAAGAACTTAAGACTAAAAAAAGTAAACGGAGTACCTCCGCGTCAATGAGATTGCCGGAAAGACCAGGACCGCCGGGATTGCAGAGACGCTCAACGATGGAGTTCATCTCCGTCTCCATTGCCGCTCTCTTGTCCATTAGAGCCATCGTTTCCGCCTTAAGATTCGCGCCAACCATCTTCACACCTCTCGCGTCTTCTCCAAGTCCGAACAAATCTTTCACCGAATCGCACTTTGCTTCTTATTAGTAAGAAACAATATCAACTGCATTTATGGGCCCTAATTGGACTTTGGGCCTATTAAAAAAACCCAAATATTCTCTGGATTCAATCGTTGACCAAAGTAAGATCTCAGCCGTCCATTCATTCCAAGAAACAATATCAACTGGGTTTATGGGCCCTAATTGGATTTTGGGCCTATTAAAAAAAAAGCCCAAATATTCTCTGGATAAAATCGTTGACCAAAGTAAGATCTCAGCCGTCTATTCAACTATTTATGAGATCAAACGGCTACAGTAAGACCGCTCTGTTACTGCTACTTATAAACAAACAAGTTTAATCTTCCCTAGTAAAATCAGGCTCAGAAGGTTTCTGCAGTTTCACCAAAGCTCTAAGCTTTGTGTTCCGGTTCCTGTGAACGCTGCGCAATGCATTGGCTGCAAACCTAGTCGCAAGAATTGTAGCCCCAATGCTGTATGAAGTTCCAGTTCTTGACCTAGCCATGGCCTTAGCCTCAAGATTTGCTTCCTCTTCTTTCTGCTGAAGCTCCATCTTCTTCCTCTTGCAGTATCGATGCCAAACAACCTGGATAAAACAAGCAGCCCATGTCCTCCATTGGTGTGAGTATAACCTAAATGTGTGTTGTACTTGCCTGCTATGTAAGCGTCGGAATTGACTTGCAACAAACTTTAGCTCCTCAAAGCTCAGCGCAAAAGCCTCTACTTCTGTTAGACCTTTTACAGTTCTGGTAGAAGATGGAAGATTCATTCCTGATTTTGGATCTAATGCCCATGTCAAAAGCTCTTCTCCGCAGAATTCTCCTTCTTTTAACAGACTGCGGTTGAAGAATCCACTCCTCCCACCATCCGTTGTTATAGTCTCGAGGCGGCCTCGGATTATGAATAACATCTCTTCAACAGGGTCTCCTTCCCGGACTAGATACGTATTCTCTGTGAACAAACATGGTTTGAGCCTTTGACAGATGGCATCAAGCAGCCTCTCGTCCATGCTCTCAAACAAAGGAACCTGTTGTGAAAAAGGGTATATGCGCTATCAGTAATAGATCTGCCACAAGTAACAGTACCATGAAACAAGGACGAAGTTAGAGAGTAAGTTATGTGGGAAATGGTTAAGAACTAGTTTCAGTTAACGGCAGATTCTCAAGCTTGTTCTGAATATTCAAAGGTTCTGTGATCTGTGTAAGAAGCTTTTGGCTTCAAATATCTTACTACTTGGTTTTGAATTAGAATGATTTCATGTTATCTGATCAGAGAGTTTGGCAACGTATAGCTTGCTTCAGCTCAGCAATCGAGGAGTCTCAGAGTTGCAGTTCAAAGCTAAGAACGAAAAATAGTAGGAGATCTTACCCTGCGCACCAGGGCAAGACAAAGATGCCGTTTGATGTCTCTCCGGAGATCCTTCGGAAGGTTCTGAACGAGATACTCTTCATCAACACCACGTGTCTCCAACCATTTATATTGGTCATAACGCCTCACACGCACTCTAATATCTTGCGGTAACATCCTGTGATGCATCCACTGTTCTGAATCCAGCCTCTTCACTCTCATTTCTTCGAGCCGGATGGTAAGAGATTGGAGATATGTCTATCGCAAGAATGTAAAATTATTAGACATTCTAACACAAAAAAAAGAATTAAGCATTATGATTTAAGTGTGAGATCTAAATGAAAATCCTACTACAGTTGTGCCATAAACGGGAAATGAGTTACAGAAAGTAAGTATCAAAAGTCACCTGCATGTTTCCGATGAGAAGAGCAAAGAGAATCAACCCAGCAATGGCGAGAGCAATAGAAAAAATAATCTCCAAAGGGTATGTGCTGGTTTTAAGCCCTTGTCCCAATGTACTGTGATGCAATCAACACAAGAAGTTTGAAATGAATACGAAACAGAATAAACAGAGTAATCTGACTAGACAACGAATAATAATAGAAATATCTGAAACTGCAAAACATGTGATTGTGTCGTAGGAACTGAAAAATTGTAGTTTATCAGCATTGGCAAGACCAAAGCAATAGTTTTTTCTTTACTTTGACTGATATGTAGAACAAAAAGATTTGAAGGTTACCTCAAGTTCTTAAGTCCCCACCACAAACAATAACAATATTTTGATATGAATTTCTGAGATGAGACAATGCCAGATGATAAAGCCTCTGCATATATCCCAAAGTTAAATGGAGGATTATTCTCATCGAGGTCAGCTCGGCATTTTGACTGCAGAACCGATTCTTTGGTCCTGTTCCAAACAGAATAGCTATCCATGTTTTGATTGCCACAGTACAAGAAATCTGTGCTGCAAGTCTCCCTTGCAGCTTTACAGGCCTTCTGCCAGCAGACATCATTACGTTCTACGGCTAAAACGTACCAAAACGCTCCAACTATCTGCAACATAAAAACAGAGGCTGAATCAAAATAGTATTCACCAACCAAAATTTTCTATTCATCATGTAAGTTGTAACATCAGTTACGATAGGAGAGGGATGCTGCATAGAAAAAGGGAAACAGAACAAGAAACTGGGTGCTTTCCATGTCTTCTGAAATTCAATGCTTGAACAGAAGCTCACAACAATGAAACGGAGATGAAACCTCATTGTGAATAATATATATTTCTTGGTTTTGTACTTTTAGTGCCATAGTCACATAGCTCTTGGTAAAATCCACAGCATTGAACAAAAAGCAGTGTATATAAGAAATTATGAAGATGAAAGTTATACACTTACATGACTTGCAAGCATATACAAAAGCAAATAATAGGCAGCACCAGCCCAAGCAGTTTCCGCAAAGACACCTGCTGTCCTTTTCAATTCTGATTTCAAGGGCAAGACACGTAGAAGTCGAGGTATATACTGAACCAAGATGATGAATAATAAGGCCTGCTTTGTAGCTAATACATCCGACCCCCTTGACCTTCGCAAGAACCTCCAAACTACAATCTAGGCATACAGGAAGTGAAAATTTTCAAAACCAGCAAGCTTAGAACAGAGATTTTATATGACCAAGTATTGCCTATTCTCAACAAATCATCAGCGTCTGAAGGAAAACGAAATGATATGATCAATAAATAACTGAAATGATATTGATTTACAACTGACCTGAGGGGCGGGAAGTACTGAGAGAAAATCAAAAATAAACCACCGTTGCAAATACCGCTTAGCTATCTGAGCAGGATCTATCACGAGTTCACCTCGACCAAAGACCCGAGATGAGGGTGCAATATAAGCAGTTCTGAACTGAAGAGCCATGTGGGCGAGATAAAACAAATCAATAATAGTCCGCAATGTAGTTGCTACTATAGCCAGTTTTTGGTCAATACCCAGACACTTGGACTCACCATTGATCACAGGAAGATAGAAGAAAAAAGGGTCCACGAACACTGAAAGAGTACATGACATCACGAATAATTTATTGAAAAAGACAAGGGTCTTATTCTGTGGATCAAAGATTTTATTTTCAGATACTTTAAGGTCTTCTGGGAACACTGCTCGATAAACACCAAAGCCAAGTGAACGGCCTATGGATTTAATCCCTTTAGAACTCTTTCTAATCCCTTTATGAAAGGATGTAGATGTGTCGTTGCTTCCATTAATAGGACGAAGAGGTCCACTAGTATGGGAGATGTAGTTCTGCTGGCGGGCAACAGATGATGATCGCAACCTAGAGTCCAGATCATTCAACCTATAAAGTACGACCACAGAACTCTCATATATAAAGGTTTAGGAGTCATGCAATAGCATAAACAAATACACTACAATTTCATCAGGACAAAACAGAGAACACGCATATCCAAAAGAAAGCTGCAACAGTCTTGAGTCACAGAAATCTGGGTCACTAATTCAAACTTTTCTAGCTTACGAGACTAAATAAGACCACACTGTTGAATCTCTCAACTTCAACAAAAGCAAGAACTAACCTCACAACATTTTCTCGTTTGCCAGCCATAATAGCTAAGAAGGAAGCAGAACCCGATAGACTTCAACGCCCACTCCAGCTATCACTTGCTGTCATCGTTGACGATAAAACTCAACCTAACACACTGAAAGATAAGACAAAGCAAGACAAAATATTCACCTCTGAAAGACCCGACACCCAAGTTAAGGGGGGGCTCGTAACCAAATGAAGTAAATAAAATGCCTTTCTATGCCATAAGATGTGAGTAATATGTAAAGTTGCCTGGAATTCATTCTTGCTGTTGAAGTTAGACTTTCTCTCACAAGATACGATGCATAAGCTAAGCAACATCTGGTCAAAAAATTGATGAATGACACCAACACAGAGTACAGAGACAAATTCAGAAATGGAGCTCCAACATGGCGAAGGAATATAAGAAAATCAATCAGAGAAAAAACGCAGAACATGATGGAGAAAATTAAACGAGATATTAATCTAAAAACAGCAATCGGAAATTGAACCAAAGCAAACCTAACTGAACCACCTTAAATAAGAGAAAAGGCAAACTTACTTAAAGCTAGAAGCTTTTGGCTAATCCATGGCTTAAACGATTTCACTGGTCCCGATGACGACGACGGCCAGACAAAGCTTTGCAGTAAGAGGAAAAACTACGAACAAGAAGAGACACGAAAGTGGGTGCAAATGCAGCAAAGCTATAGCTGAGCAGACAAGTGGCGTCACCTTTACCAAAAGAAAGGAAAAAACAATTGAAAAGAAAAGTAATGAAGAAGAAGACAAGGGGCAATGACGTTCTTACCCATGATAAAATTAAATCAACAAGCTTTTTTGACCCGAAAAAGTAGATTTTTCTTTCAAGCTTCAAAAGTCAAAAAGACTAAACCGAAGGAAACCTGTGATATTATACAACAGAAGCTGGTAGTAGATAAGCAGTGATCCTACATTGTGGAGTGGAAGTTTTTGTACAAGCTCTACATCAAACTACCATCTCAGCTTCTTTGACACTAGAAGGAATTCCAACCTCCAGTCTCATTGTAGCTCTATACTGTTCAGGTATGGCTGCACCAGCCTGCGCACATATCTCCACCACAGCAGGCGCTTGTCCGTAGAAACTGCGAAGCTCCCGCTGCAATGGTGGCCCGTTCACATCAGGGACATGCCACACGTACTTTGGTGGTATCAAATCGTCAAGCACCGCAGATTGCCAACCATGCTGGCCATTCCGTTGTTGGTGCTTGAAGGCACCGCAGTTCTGGGCCTTGTGTCCCGTTGGACCTACGTGAACCTCAGGACAGTACCCGCAGACCCTAACTTTATACATCCTCATCAGCCTTTTAGCTCCTACTCTCAGTTCTTCCCATGCCTGTAATGTTTCCTCAGCTAGGGAGACTGTTTCTTCTTCACTAGAAGGGGCAGTTATCTCTGAGGCAGGCAACTCAGTTAACAATGGCATTGGAGGAGGCTGGGGCTCTGGATCGGGCAATTCACTCTCGTCTGCATCAACAAATTCACTTTTGCCAATTCGGATTATCGGTTTTCTTCTTCTTTTTGTTGGGAACTCGGGGATTTCAACTCCACCCTGAATGCAGAGCTCAACTATAGCAGGAACTCGGGGAATTGAGAATCTCTCATCATGGCGAATGCGCTTGCCAAGGCGGTCATAGAGATGATAGGCTTCAAGAGGAACAATAACGTCTTCAATGACTGGGTTTGTCCATTCATGAAGACCTTTCCTTTGGGAGGCATTCGTCCCTCTACACGACTTAAATGGATGCCCGTAAGGTCCCACATGAATCTCATTGCACCACCTAAAAGGCCAACCAAATAACATCAATAGTCTAGAATAAAAAGGATGGTGGCTCTGAATACAGGAACTGCAAGATGAACAAGTCTATGGCTAACACATACTCAAAATGAGGAAAATGAAACAAGAAGAGGAAGAGAATTACCCACAAGCATTAACACGTACTACTTTCATGAGCCTATTGAGATTGTTGATCAATTTGATTCGTGCATTGTATACTTTATAGGCAAGTGGCACAAGGCACTTCACGACCATGCCGTTTTTTGGAGGTGGGATTGGTCTCCTAGGTTTATCTTTGTTTTTCTTGACTCTTTCCCTGGCGGCTCGTCTCAGGTCCACAATCGGAACGGGAAATGGTTTCTTCTCTCTCCTTGAGTAGTGCTTAGGTAAGTCTGCATTCTGAGGATGATCACTTCTCACAATCACCGGAAGAGGCTGATGATGATTACCTCGCAGAAGTCTGTAATTTAACTGAAATCTTAACTCAGATCTACTTCCCTGCACAAAATAAGCATATAAAAACAGTCAGGAGACCTCACACTCCCGGGAATTGCAGTCCTCACATGATCAAACGTTAATAATCTTGTTCACAAAGACTTCAACAGCGAGAAATACACACATAATTGCACAATATTTTACACCCAAAGAATGTTTCACGCATTTCATACATGAAGCAACAAAGTATGGTCTAATCCAAAAATTGAGGGACAATTTAAAACGCCAAAGGAAGCAGAACGCAGAGAATGAGAATGATACCTGAAGAGAGCGAGAGAACGCAAAACCCGAAACCGAGTTGGAATTCAGAAATTGGCTCCTAAATACGTTCTGTATAGCGAAAGGGACACATTTAGGTGGAACACCCAAAACTGTACCAACATCCGCCACTGGAAAAAATAACAGAAACAAAAAAATATATCATAAACACACAATAAGAACAAGAAAATATCGAACAATGAAGAGATTTTGAAGACCAACAAAAGAATAAACTCACCGGAAATCGCGGAGAACGATATCGACATCGCCATGGTTACTAGTTTAAAGCATCGGAAGATGGCGGATAAGGAAGCGCTCTCCAACCTCTCAGTCTTGGTCTCAGCGTAAACGAAATTAACAACGGAATATAATAGTCATCTACGACAAGCCTTAAATATGGATTTTAATAATCTTTAATGTGGGCTTTAAATGGGCTTAATATTTAGGCCCATTATTATATAAGTCCAACAAAAACTTAGAGACAGCCACAACCCTTAAATATGGGCCAAACTATTTTGGCCCATAGTTCCTAACATAAGTCTTACTGAAATGGGCTTAAATATTTTAGCCCATAATAATAATTCACATAGTCCACGAGGAAGATCCTCTAGGTCAGCGAGAGTTTCAATATGGCCCGGTTTAGATCCGCTGTCATATCCATCTAAACCGGACCAAATTGTTCAATTTCTCTTTTTCTATGCACATTTATAAGTCCAATATGGGCTTAATAATTTTCAATATGGGCTTAATATTCGGGCCCATTTTTTCTAATATAAGTCCACGAAAACTTATAGAAAGCCACAACCCTTAAATATGGGCTTAAATTTTGGGCCCATATTTCCTAACATAAGTCTAACTGAAATTCATAAACAACCACAAACCTTATAAATGGGCTTAAATATTTTAGCCCATAATAATAATCCACATAGTCCACGAGGGAGACCCTCTAGGTCAGCCAGAGTTTCAATATGGTCCGGTTTAGATCCACTATCATATAAACCGGACCAAATTGTTCAATTTCTCTATTTCTTTACACATTTAAACCATAACCAAAACGAATCTGAAAACCAATTAACTCTAAACATCTTTTGACTTCAATATTTTGTCAAAACCGAACCAATTAACACATATAATATAATTCAATTTTCAACATTAATAAACCGATAAAACTAAATCGAACCGGGCTCGCATGCACTGCTAACCAAAGACTTACAATTCAACCCATACAACAAAAGCAACATCTGAAATTCTTTAGAAAACCACAAGCCTTAAATATGGGTTTTAATAATCTTAAATATGGGCTTTTAATGGGCTTAGGCCCAAAATACCTAACATTAGCCTAACTGAAACTCTTAAGACAACCAGAGGCCTTAAATATGGGCTTTTAATGATATTAAATATTGGCTTTTAATGGGCTTAATATTTTAATGGGCTTTTAATGAGTTATAATACCTTACATAAGTCTAATTAATATGGGCTTTAAATGGGTTTAAATATTCTAGCCCATAACGATTCACATAGTCAACGAGGAAGACCCTCTAGGTCAGCGAGAGTTTCCATATGGCCCACTTAGATCAACAATCATATTCATCTAAACCGGACCAAAATATTCAATTTCGCTTTTTCTATGCACATTTAAACCGTAACCAAAACAAATCGAACTTTTAAACATCTTTTGGCTTCAACATTTTGTCAAAACCAAACCCAGTAAACACACATGTAACATAATCAAACTTTCAACATTAATAAACCAAACCGAAGTACATTATAAAAACATCAAGCGAGAGGTACAACGTCTAAACCGGAAGGTCTAAACTAAGAAGAGAACCAAAGAAACCGTTGCAACAATCAAACCCCAAACACCATTCAAAAACAGACCAGTTCCTTTGCTAATGATCTTAGCAGTTACAGGGTTAGGAGCAGTTGCATTGCTTCTTTCATCAACTGAATCCACAGGAATCCGATGATTTGGAGACAAAACAACGACACGAAGCTTCTCTCCTTTCACACACTTCTCTTCTTCACCACTTATGAAATAAACCGGACCTGAATTGTTTAGTTCTATCTTCGTGTTTCCATCTTTAAATCCTCTTATAGGCTCTGATGTATCACATCTCTCGTAATCTTTTTCACTTACTTGCATTACTGAATCGTTTCCAGCGTTGTATTCCCACACTATTGAAGAATAAAAACACAATCTTTTTTAAAAACAGAGTTTTAGTTTGAAGTGAAAAAAAACTCTTTAATTACTTACATAGAGAATCTCCAATTTTGAATCTTGTTCTTTCTGACCAATGGTTTAATGTTTCCTCTGTAGATTCTGGTATCTTCCATTTGTTAGATTTTCCTCCAACAAGAATCTCTCTAGCTTCTGAGACTAACAAAAAAAGAAACAAAGACAGGATTAGGGAAGAAGACATTGTAGCAAATTTCAGTGATTAATCTGAGTTTCATAAGATGAAAATTCGTGAACATAAATAGGAGAAGATTGTCTTTCTCAGTCTCTAGATCCAAACAAAAATCTGTAATGAACCAAAACGTGACCATGAAAACGTTACAGAAACTAAACAAGAACACACTAAAATCATCGATGTAACTAAAATAAAGTTAAGTTTTTTAAAAGCGTTATTAAGTGGAAAGCATGTGATCTGATCAGAATTTTTCAATTTCAGTGTTAATTAATAAACCCTAAAAACCCCATCACAAGAATCCAGAAATCAAGGTAAGAGTTTCTGTACAATCTTTTAATTAATTGAGTAATAATAAAGTCTGAAATTGTTGTGAACATCCTTTTTGATGGGTTTCGTTTTCAATGGACCCAGTTTGAAGATAAAACTTAATTTTTTTACAGACGACAATGGAAGAAGTTTGTTTCTTCAAGTTTTCTCGAAAACCCATTAAAAATAAAGGGAAAAAGTATTACTTTTTTTGTTTTCTTGACCCAACATCACAATTTAGTGCAGAGAAGTCTAGTTCCATCTTCATCACTCCTGTCTAAACCAAACACTCACATCCAAAAAGCTAATTGCTTTCTTTTTTTTCTTTTAATTTTTTTTTCTTTTCCTTCTCACAACAACAACAGCAACAACAATATGATGTGGCCTTCTTTTCTGCTGCTTTGTCCTCCTCTGACTTCTTCTCTTTACATTGATATTAGAATTTCACACGAAACCCAGAAACTTCCTGTTTTCTCTTTCTCTCTCTTTTTGACTCTTTTGCCCTTTATCTCTCTTCTTCTCTTCTTCTGTGATTCATCTGATGAAGAGGACTCGAGAAGATTTCACTACCTCCTCAAAGCCTAGACATTTTGAGGATCCCAAGTTTAGGGTTATGCAAGAGTATAGAGAATTGCATATGGTATGATCTCTTTTCCTGGGTTTAGATCAAGGTTTATTAGTTTTATATCCGGATCTGAGATTATGCTTAAGATTTGTTTTCTTAAACTCATTGCAATGATGTTTTTAGTAAAGAAAATCGAATATTTTTCATGGGTTTGCTCAAGATTTGTTTTTGATTTCATTCTGATCTGTTCTATAACCTTCTTGATCATGAGCTGGTTGCAAAACCCTGGAAAAAAGGGAATAACTTTTTTCTTTTAAATAGAAAGAATTAAACTTTGGGTCTAATTGCTTCCTTTGATCTTAAAAATGTTTGTAGCTAATCAAAAGAGTTGATTCTTAATCATAGTTTTAAGATGAGAAACCTTGTTTGTTAACAGAAACCAATCAGTTTTATGGTTTCGTTACTCAGATCTCAAGATGTTTTTGTCTATAGAATTCATTTTGGTTCTGTTTTAGTTTCTCCATTAACGTTGCTTAATTACATCAGGAAAACGAAGCTATGAGAAAGAAGTTAGAGACAGTTCGAGAAAGAAAGGCAATACTAATGGCTGAAGTAAGGTAGATTTTCCATACCAACCAACCCTTTCAAGCATTTATCCTTAACCCTTAAATAATAAGCTATGTGTTATATTGTTTTTACTCAGATTTCTGCGGCGGAGATGCAAACAGTTGAAACAAAACCAACCACTTAAACAAAACCAACCACCAGAAGCCATTAAAAAGCTCAAAGGAAACTCAAACGGTGAGAAAAGTAAGAAGCAAGTGTCTCCTAATGATGTGGAAACTAAGCAGATTTCACTTCCTGACTTAAACTACTCAGGAAAGGTTTCTGATGAAACCAAATCCAATCTCAAAAGAAGGATTCCATTGTTTGATCTAAACCAGATATCTGTAAGCAAATCTCTCTCTTAAAACATGTCAAAGATTGCTAAGATACCTAAATCAGTAAATTGACCTCTGAAATTGATTAATAGGGAGAAGAAGAGGAGGAAACAGAAGCAGTGAACAATCATGAGAAGATAAGAGAGGAAGAAAGTAGTTCATGTAAGAGAATGAGCAACATCGAGCAAAAAGAAATGAAGCTATCTTCTTGCAGGAATGGTGGAAATGGATCAAATAAGAGAAAAATTTCATGGCAAGATCCTATTGCAGCTTTGAAAGTCTAAAGTTCAAAACTTTGTAATATTATAGCTTAGCTAATTTCTTTTGATTTCAAAACAATATGAATGTGATAAAATTGAGGTGGCTTCATAAAGAAGTGACATGTATATATTGGACATGTGTTGTTATCCACAAGTGTAGGAGATCAGATCTATTGACACGTGTCACAAGAAAACACCTTTCTTCTACTTTATAAAACACAAAGATCGATTCTTGAGACGAAACATGTTCAATTTCTTCACCGCTTGATCATATGGAGGATTTGGGATCAGATTGGGGAGGATTACCTCCAGATATACTCATTAACATCTTCTCGAGGTTAACGATTCAGGAGCGATGGAGACCGATGCTCGTACGAAAATCATGGCTAAGTGCTTGCAGAGATCCGTATCTATGGTCAATTTTCGATTTAGAGAAATGGTTCGAGTCAGATTCTGAGTTAGCTCATTGGTGGACTCCTGAATTTGAACAGAAGATAGATTCAATGCTCCGATCTGTTGTTGATTGGAGCTATGGTGGTTTAACTGAGATCCGTGTTCGTCACTGTAGCGATCACGCTCTTTCTTACATCGCTGATAGGTATCTTTTCTCATCTTTATTGATTTCTGCAAAAATTTCAACTTTTGAATTCATTTCTCGTTTTTAGATGTCCAAATCTTCAGGTTCTCGCGATCAAAAGCTCAGCTAATGTTACAGACGCATCAATGACGAAGATAGCGTTTCGTTGTAGGAATCTAAAGGAGCTTGATATCAGTTATTGTCATGAAATATCTCACGAAACTCTTGTGATGATAGGTAGGAACTGTCCTAGTTTAAGAATCCTGAAACGTAACCTTATGGATTGGTCAGATTCTTCACGACATGTAAGCTCTGTTCCTACAGAGTATTTAGACGCTTGTCCTCAAGATGGTGACATTGAAGCTGATGCTATTGGGAAACATATGAGGAATCTAGAGCATTTAGAGATTCAATTCTCTAGATTATCTGTTAAAGGTTTAGCTTCTATATGTGATGGTTGTTTGAAGTTGGAGTACTTGGACTTGTTCGGATGTGTTCATTTATCGAGCCGTGACATTACAAACAATGTTTCTAGACTTAAGTGGCTTAAGGAAGTGAAGAAACCAGAGGTTTATGTGCCGAGGAATGGAGAAGCTGGGCTTCAAATTGAGAGATATGGACATTGGAGATTGTATGATGAAAGATTTGAAATGCAAGCTATGAGGTTCTGATCTTTTCATTACATCATTACATGTATTGCTTGCTATATATGTTCTGTAATAAACCAACTTATAGCTACTGGATCAAGCATTTTGTAGAGCTCACAATCTCAAGTATTTTTATTGATACGTGTTTAAGGTAGATACGACTTATATGAGTTGAAAAATGAAAGTAGAACCTATAAAAGGAGAGCAAGCAGGAAGGAGCAGCCTAGGCTAGCAGTAAATTGAAAGGAGCTTGAGGAAAGTGTAGAGGAAGCAGACCTGGTCCCAGGAGCTCTTGGTCTAATCCTTTTCCTTATGAAGACTCCAAGGCTCCTCGCTGCACGAGCTTGGCTTGCATCCTCGTGATCTTGAGCTGAAGATAAGACCAAGAGTAAGATGATCGATAGGACGAGTAAGCGACTAGTGTGACTCATATCTCTTCTAAGATAAGATAAGGTTTTGATTTTAGCTACTTTCATCTGGTGTGTGATTATATAGAATTGTGTAGTGGTTGGATGGTTTTAATTGAATACGTTTGGTGAAGGTGATTGAGATGTGGCGTAAGCACATAAACATCATTATGCCATGTGGAGCCAAATCGTGATCATGATTGGGAGATTTGACTCGCTGGAAAACTAAGTGTCTAATATCACTACACTATGATCTAGGAAAAGTCAAAGCTGGCAACGATTCTATTCCTTGGAGTTGTTGTCACTTTTTCCGCGATATATGATTACCGAATCAACTATTGTTCCCTATAAGTCAACGTCAAGCAACTTGCTTTTCACACCATTGTTGGTGAACTACTAAAAGGGTGTAGAAGCTAACCTGGGAGGTATGTGCAAGTATTAGTCTGGGTATGCTAGGATTTGGTCCAAAATGGTTGGCTCCACTTCCCGGAAAGATGTGATCTGACCCACTCGTTTAGCTAATTCCCCTACGACTCGGTCCATGTAGAGAAGGTACAAACAGTTTCTTTCTTCCAAAGCCAGCACTGCTTTCCTTGCGTGAACTACTGATGTTACCCACTCCTCGAAAACTCCTGCAGATAAGATCAAAATGCTACTCAGCCTTGTTCATGTTTCTTAATGCCATCTAATAAACTTGATTTTCTCTATACAAATACTTAAAAAGAGATTAATGTGAAAGAAATTATAAGCCGAGGCAGGAAACTTCCATAATTTGATTATATGGCACAACTTTTTTTTTCCCAGATTATATGGCATAACTAGTCTAGTAAGAATATGAAAAGAGAAATATGAAAATATGGCAGTAAACTTCCTTAATTTGACTATGGGGCATAACTAGTTAAAAAAATGAAAATAATATATGGTAGGAAACTACTCTATTGTGGAAACTTTCATAATTTGACTATGGGACATTAATTAGGTGAAAAATGAAAAAAATATGGAAATTATCAGAGCCAGGTTTCGATCCTGGGACCTGTGGGTTATGGGCCCACCACGCTTCCGCTGCGCCACTCTGATTTTGTTATTTAAAGACTATAAATAACATATTTAACAGCAATTACCAGTTTCAAATCCCTCGTTCTCCGCCCAGATCAGCAAATAGTCAGATATCAGAAACTCGATTAGCTGAATCCTGCAGGTTAATTGAGCATAATCAATCTCAGCAGCCACCATTCAACGTAGGAACAATTTGTCCAACTAGAAATTGAAATACTTACAGTGTGAACATACACTCGTCCATCTCATAAAATGATTCCTCAAATGGATCCATTAAAAGCAAATTTTCGGCTAAGATGGATATCCTATGAGAAATAGCAAATAATGCACGCTGTCCAATGTATGGTTCACTACCAAGTTTACGGATCAAATGTTGAACATAAAACCCAGCATTTGTTTCTGGTTCTCTCTTAACTGCATGTGATTTTAGACACAAACAAAGAAATATTAGATTAACTTAAAGAGGAAAACACAGACAGAAATTAGAATCATTAGTAAGCCTCTGAAGTTACCAACTCCTTTAAAGGGAGTGCACATTCTTGCGATCAATCGTGTAATCATGGAACTGATAGATTCCTCCACAGGTTCTAAGTTCCTCCCCATCGTCATCAGATTCTTCAATGAAGCTTGAGTGTGCCAAACGAAGGACAATAAGAACGCAGGTTTGTATCACAAGTGCAAAGCAATCAATAATTGCTACTGAGGAGTTTTTTTATAATATTACCTAATATGAAGTCTACAGCCTGATGTGACCAGCTACTGAAATTAGAGGCCTGCGGAATATAAGAAGTGGGGTCAAAGTTGCAAAGAATCTAAGAGTGAATGCTATAGAAAAACATGAAGTAACAAAGCCTAACATTGGAGTCCTCTTTGCACAGTTCCACAAGAAAATCTACTGATATCCTTAGGTGCTCTGCTTCCTCTTCATATTCCGGTTCTGCAATCAAGGTTGCAGAAGATGAACTGGTAACTCTTTCTAAAATGCATTCTACTCTTTTACTTCCTTCTCTCTATCATAGATATTTCATCTTGCATCCAGGTTATATCAATGTATGACAGTGTATAATGCATTAAGAAAATTGAAATCCGGAAGTAACCTCCTTTATCAAAATCTGAGAGATGCAATCTTTGAGATGATCGGGTTGACTTCCTGCTCCTTGTCCTCACTAGTGATCACATGACAAAACAAGCTACTATATTAACCCCACATATCATAACAAGGATGCAATATGTTAAAACTATCAAGCTAATGAACATAAGCATGGTGAACAGACCTAGTCTGAGAAATCTACGACGCAGGACGTCATTAAATCTTTGTTCTGAGGCTTCCCCAACCCGCCTGCCACTGAACTCTCCCAAGTTATCAAAGAAATAACACTTGCAAGAAGCGTTCTCTGGGAATAGATCACAATGTGAAGCACCTAAATGACAGAATATGAATTACAAAATGACCAGTCAGTTTCAGAAATAACTTGGATCCTTTGAATAAGTAAACCATAAACGAGTTGAAAAAGCTTGGAGAGACAGAATAGACTTTCTGCATCCTTCAAATCATCCTGGAGTCTGATAATCTCTTTCTTCCTTTCTTTAGCCTAAGTTCAAAAACCCCACACTGTTAGAATCTCCAAACAAATATATAAGCATACGCGGAACCCCTAGAAAACGATCTAGCTATTTAATCGAAGTAAATACACATCTTAGCCTGAACAATCTAAGATGCAACTCGCCTAAGAAATCATATAGTCGCGGATAAAATCGAAATGGCAGTTAAACTTAAACCCAAAAGAATCGAGAAGGCACACCGCACCTTCTGCTTCCAGCGAAGAATGTCAGTTTGAGAAGGAGCATCAAAACGGGAATTAGTAGCAGAAGAAGAAGAAGACTGACGGTTCTGGAACTTCGATCGTAGCAGAGAAATAGCAATCGCCAGTCTCAGCGACTCATCCTTAGCCGAGTGACCTGCTTCAGCGACGCCTGAACTCATTTCTTTCCAATTTTGAAATTAGATTATTTTTCCATTTTCGAGGTAATAATAGCTCCTTCGATTCTTGCGCGGGAGAGCTGTTGGCTAGGTTTTATTCAGGCCCATTAATCTATTTCTAAATTTGCCCATATTAGGCCCATTAATAGTCATTTCTCGGATATATAACTCAGCCCAATAGAAAATGCAGTCAACAAAAAGTCAAATGAGACCATATTTCCAATGTAAATATATCTGAATTGACAAAGTTATTCACTAGTTTCACCATTGTTATTCACTAGAGACTTCTGGTTTCTAAAGCTCAGATTCACCATTGTTATTCACTAGACGCAGTTAAGAAGAAACATGTGAAGTTTTATGAAAGATATGAGCTCATAACTTTCACACAAAACAACGATTAGTGTAGCAAGTTGCAAACAAACTTCCACATCTCACTTACAACAATCTTTTGTAAACAACTAAGCAGAGTTTGACAGATATAGAGACCAATGAACACAATTTCAGTGTTTTATCGACTTCACCATATGTTTTCCTCATACACTATTTCATGATGAGATTGAGAAGTCAATGGGCTGTGCAATGTTGATATCCTCAAACTCATCATCATCTGCATAAGATATCATGATATGTAATCATCATACCATTCCAAGCTTCAGAAATCCAGCATTCAATACAGGTTTTTTTGCATCCTCAACACAGGTGTGCAATGAACAAAAGGCTAAATCATAGGATTGATGAAGATTAACAAGAAGCTTATCAAGCCACAATATTTCTAAAACTGCAATACTTCAACAAGCTTGATGATGCAATGAAATTCGAAGAGTTCATGGAGGAAGAAATGTGATAATTAGTGTAACCATGATGCATGATCCATTACAGAAAAAAGTCCATGTACCATCAAGAAGTTGAATATGTTGAACTAAGATAAGGAGTAAAGGGAGTTGAAGGATAACCTGTCCTTAAAACCAGAGCCACGACTGCATCGTTTTCAACCTGAAAGGTTAAAAGAATATGGTGTGATTTAATCAAACATCTCTTAGAACTTAAGCATGATTACATTCTGTTCTTTCAATTACCAAAGATAGTTCTTCCTAATCTAGAAGAAGAACAGTAAATATCTTGCAAAAAGAGATAATCACATGTTTTGTACCTTTTGCTCCGCTAAAGATTTTGAATCTTGTAATACTTCTTCGGTGGCTACTAAGACCAGACGCTGATTGCTAACTGGTTGTTCAACGAGAGAAAGCAATTTCTGTTTAACATCTAAAACAGTCTCTGTCGGATCGCATTGGATGAAGTAAGTTGCTTTCATACGCTTCACGCGAATATACATAGCCTGCAAAAACAAGATTACACCGATTAATCAACCCTAAAACCAACAGGATTATATCAAAGTTCTTCAAATGATTAAAGCAAAATCCAGACTAATAGTTACATCGATGAGAAGATTGGAACCACAAAGAACAAGCCAAGATCAAAATTGATGAGAAGACTAGTCTTTAAAAATTGAATTAGCAAAGAATGATCCAAGAAAGATGATTTTGCTAAACGACGAAGTAGAATCAGATAAGCATACCATGACAGAACAAGGATGAACACTTCTTCTCCTTCACTGCACAGAAATTTCCGATCAAAATCTATCCTCGAGCTGTAGAAAATACGATCAGGAGACCGTTAAGGGTTCAATTGCATTCAATCAGTTGCTCCCATTCACCCCCAAATCGTTTGGATATTTAAGAAAAAAGAAACGTTTCTTTTTTAGGTATCAACTCAGATAAGAAAATCAGACGAAATTTTATCAAAAACAACAGAAACTGACCACAAAAATGGAAAATCTGCGAAAGCCCCTTCGTCGATTTACCGATGTTGAAGCTCACTACTCTGCAAGGTAAAGAGAAAGAAGAAACCAGTTCTTACATTTTTGATGGCTTGTTTGGCTTCGGGTATAAGATTATCCTCGATTAGTCGTCCATCAAAACCCACTGAATTGAAGCGAAAGTTTCATTCTCTTATAACCATTTCCCACATCGCTAATAAGACAAGTGTAGAAGAAGAGAACAATAGAATAAAAAAGAGATCTGTTGCTCTATACAACTCATACCTTTCTCGGCCTTTTGGCTAAGATCAAGTGTAGTATCTGTTCTTATCAGTTTAATATCTGATATGTGGGCCATCGGCCCACACGATATTAACTCTATTTTTTAAGGGGGTGGGTCCACCACAGTAGCTTGCTATTGTGACCTACGAGCGTCGCCCATGCCTTGCACTACTGCACGGGCCGGCGCACCCCGCCAAAATCTAGTTTAATTTTGTAAGAATCATTATTTAGGAGGCTAAATTGTAATCTGAGTATTTCAGGAAATGAAAGTCAGGCCTGTTGGGCCTTAAAAGTTGAAGTTAATTTTTAGCCCACTAACGTTGAAATCAATTGGGCTGCTTCTGATAATTGTAGTTCCAATACCCGATCAGTTCCTTTGTCGGCTGTTTCTCAATGCCTGTCGCTGGTAATTCCTGTTCGTTGCCGCTGCCGGCATATTTAACGAGGAATTTACCGGGGCGTTTATCAAGAATTAGAAGCATTGTCATGTGTACTCATCGCACGTCCACGTCTCCTGGTAACTATTATCATCTTTTTTCTCTCCTTCGTGGTAGATTTTTCTTTCATTCGATCATGGGTCTTCTTTGATTTTGTCGACATTACCAAATTTTCGTTTAAGCATTGTATGATCTACTTGTTAGTCACTGCTATCTTAGAAATTAATCAGAATTGTACATGCTTAAAATCAGGAATGATATGGAAATTTTTTATCCTTTTTTAGTAGGGGTTTTGATAGATCCGAGTGTTTTAAATTCTGCTTGTTAATCTCTTAACAGATTCAAGCTCTCAGTCGTGGAATGTTCCTGTTCTGTCTAGCTCTGAGGTAGTTTATGGTAATTGTACTCTCGGATTATTTCGCTTCTACCGTGTCTGTTACTTGTCCATCATGACTTAGAAGAAACTCACATCTTGTGTCGAAACCTTCCAAACTGTTCCCAATTTTGCTAGTTCGAGATGTTCATTAACTCTTTCTCTTTTAAGACAAGGAAGTCATATGAGACATATACATCCAGCCCGTGATGATTGAGATATATGTGTTATCTGTTTATGCTTAGACGAAAGCGTTTGATTTTGTCTTAGTGAACTTTTTTCGTTATGGAAGGTTTTCGAAAGGCTAAAATTAGAACGAGAAGGACAACAGTTCTTGGCAATGTACTCAAGTATTGTTGGTGGAATAACAACTGATCCATCAGCAATGGTTCTTCCATTAGATGACCATATGGTTCACCGTGGTCATGGTGTATTCGACACAGCCATCATCATTAATGGGTCAGTAAGTATGAATCTTACCTCAACTTATACAACCTTACTCATATTGTTACTCATCAGCTGAGTTTTGCTTTCTTATGCTTCACGAACTAAACAGATACCTTTATGAATTGGATCAACACCTTGACCGAATCCTACGATCTGCTTCCATGGCTAGAATCCCCCTTCCTTTTGATAAGGAAACTATTAGAAGAATACTCATCCAAACAGTGAGCGTTTCTGGTTGCAGAAATGGATCTCTAAGATACTGGCTTTCTGCAGGGCCAGGTGATTTTCTCCTATCTCCATCTGGTTGTCTCGGATCATCATTCTATGCCATTGTGCTCCACAAGGACTTTACCGTTAACCGAACAGGTGTCAAAGTAGTGACTTCATCCATTCCCATAAAACCACCGGAGTTTGCCGTAATGAAAAGCGTTAACTACCTCCCAAATGCCCTTTCACAAATGGAGGCTGAGGACAAAAACGCTTTTGCAAATATATGGGTAGATAAGAATGGAATTGTTGCAGAAGGTCCAAATATGAACGTGGCCTTTGTTTTCAATGGCGGTAAGGATCTTGTGATGCCAAGATTTGATAACGTTTTGAGTGGATGTACAGCAAAGAGAACTCTGACACTCGCTGAAGAGCTTGTGACTAAGGGGGTGCTTAGAAGTGTGAAAGTTATGGACGTGAGAGTTGAAGATGGAAAAAAGGCTGATGAAATGATGCTTCTTGGAAGTGGAGTTCTTATTCGACCAGTGATACAATGGGATGAAGAATTGATTGGAGATGGTAACATCATCATATCTCTAACTATCTGAGTCTTATCTCTCTTTTATCACTTACATCTGAGTTTTGTCTTCATGTTCTCTGAACTCAGGAAAAGAAGGTCCAATATCCATGGAGTTACTCGATCTGTTGCTGGAAGATATGAGCTCTGGTCCACCTACTGTTCGTGTTCCTGTTCCTTACTGATTTCAATCATTCCCTTGTGCAGTTAAATACAGTAGTTGGTTTGTTCTTGGGATTTGCTTGTATTGTGAATTGAATTTGTATTCACATGTTGGTCCTTGTTCATGCCATTGTATGTATGTATATATGTATATGCATTTATGATTTCTTATTCGTCCCCATGCCCAAATCTTGTTTTCTGGTCATCTAGTTACGTATACGTGTCTGATTCCTCTTTTTCTACTTTTTGTCCAAAATTCACATCACTGGCTATCAGAAATTCAGAATCCTAAACCTTACTTTGGATTTTCACCGTCATATTTGGGTCCCGTCATATTTTATTATTATAAAACAAAAAGCAAAGTTTCCCGAAGTCTCCTTTTGTTTTTTTCTGATCACCGATCAGCTCAGATTTATCCTTTGCAGACTTTATTGAGTTGCGTCTCTTTGTAGGTGTGTTTGGATTTCTTCTAAAGCAGCAGCCTTTAGGGATTGTCTCCCAAATGAAGATTCAGGTGAAGCAAGCTACAATGGTGAAGCCAGCTGTGGAAACACCCGTACACTGTCTTTGGCTTTCCAATTTGGATCTGATTCAAGTGAGATTGCATATGGGCACTCTCTACTTCTACAAACCTCGTATCTCCTCCCATTTTCGCAACACCAAATACCTCATCGATGCACTAAGCAAAGTTCTTGTCCTTTATTATCCTGCCGCTGGGAGACTCCAAAAAGGTAAATTTCGTAACCGCCTCAGATTCCTAAACCGTTTTCTTACTTCCATCGGTTCTCTCTTCTCTAGATCACTCGTTTTCTGGTGGGTTTTACGTAGCTCGGACAGTATTGACCGCAAGTTGTGTTCTTCTGATTTTTATGTCTGTTTCATGGTGTACTTGAAATGTTTTTGTTGTGTGTAGATAAGAATGGGAGGTTGCAGGTTCTATGCAATGGAGAAGGTGTTTTGTTAGTGGAAGCTGAGGCTGATTCTACTGCAGAAGACATTAACTTACTAACTCCAAGTTTGGATCTTGCTACACTTTTACCCACTGTTGACTACACACAAGATCTATCTTCATTTCCTCTTCTTCTCTTTCAGGTAAGGTTTTCTCATCTACTGTTTTGAAAATGCTCTGTTGGTATGTGGCCATTGTTGGTATGTTGTGAATTGTTATCTCCCTTTAAAAGCACATAGCTTTTATGAATATCTAACATATAAGAACTGATGATTTTTGCAAGGTTACATATTTCAAATGTGGAGTGATATGTGTTGGGAGTTCAATACACCATACATTCGGGGACGGTACTACTCTTAAGCATTTCATGGAGTCATGGGCTCGAATTACTCAGGGACTTCCTCTTAAGGAAACCCCTTTCTTTGACCGCTCTGTTCTTCGTGCGAGGGAGCCTCCTTCGCCTCTGTTTCCTCACACTGAATACCAACCACCACCCTTTCAGAATCCTCCCTCAAAACCCTTAGTTTACAGATCAAATCCTGAAACTGATTCTGTTATTGCCACTCTCAAACTCACACCTCTTCAACTGAACTTACTTAAAGCTAAGGCTAAGAGTGGTGAAAGTAAATTCAGTACCTATGAAGTTCTAGTGGCACATATCTGGCGTTGTGCTTGCTTTGCAAACCAAGGTATTCACAAAACTTTCTTTTCATATGCCAATTTAAACATCAATCTCAAGGAGAACCCATATTATACTGTAGTTTAACCACATTTTAAGCTCAAGATTGCTCTCTTTTGACTTTATATCTCCCAACAGATTTTACAGAAAAGCACTTGACAAGGTTACATATAATAGTTGATGGACGATCAAGACTACAACCAAAGCTTCCACAAGGATACATTGGGAATACTCTCTTTCACGCTCGTCCTATATCATCATTAGGAGATCTTAACAAAGAAAGCTTCAGCAAAACAGTGGAGAGAGTTCATGGAGAAATAAGGAAAATGGACAATGAGTACATGAGATCAGCCATTGACTACTTGGAGAAACATCCTGATCTTGATCAACTAGTTCCAGGGGAAGGTAATCCAATCTTTACCTGTGCAAACTTCTGTATTGTTGGTCTCACTAAGCAGACAGTGAACGAATTGAATTTTGGATGGGGAACACCGTTCTATGTCAAAGCTTCTCATCTAAATGAAGGTAAAGGCTATATTACAGGAAGCTTGGACGAAGAAGGTACTTTAATGGTGATGATGTGCTTGAAGAAGAGTCAGCTTGGGAAATTTGAGAAGCTGTTTTATGAGTTTCTCACTGTCTCGGCTCTGTGACTTCATATTTTTTTTTATTTTGGGTATTTTAATCCCACATCGGAACACTAAGAAATAATTGAGAAATGAACAGTGGAATAAATAATAAGGAGATGGGACAGAACAATTCATACCTTTCT
>KE152106.1:456408-479417 GCA_000411095.1 Aethionema arabicum | reverse complement strand
TATGGAGCCGCACTCTAATCTCTAGAGCCGCCGTAAACAAGCCTATGGCTCGAAGTCGAATACTAAAAAAAGCTCAAAATCGGAGAAAAATGAAGAAAAATGGTAAGTTAAAGGCGTTGAAGAAGTTAAAGAGTTTGGTTCCGGGAGGAGAGTTAATAGAACATAAAGATTGTTTGTTAAAAGAGACATTTGATTATATTATCTATCTTAGAGCTCAGGTGGATGCTATGAGAACCGTCGCCGTCGCCGTCGCCGGGAAAACGACGGTTGATATTATATAGTAGTAGTGATATAGTGAAAGTATAGCTAATTAATATTGAGTAAGATATTTAAAGTCCATGTGTAGATAGGACACTATTGTTTATTATATATGAAAATGTTTTAATTAAATTAAGTATATTTTCAAGTCTATCTACTATATATGGGATAATTGCGGAAATAATTTACAAAATTATGAACACATCTATGGAACTTTTTTTATTAGTTAGGATTTAATTCAAATTAATTATTGCTGTTGTATTTTTTTGTTAATAGCAAATCATATATATTTAATAATTCAGATGATGAAAACGTAAGTAATGCTTATTACGCTATAGATTTGGCAGTATAGGTTAAAATAGAAATGTTTTTTTATTTTATTATAAATTTATTTTGTCAAAAACTATAAAAATTTGAATATAATGCTACCTACAATAATAAGGAAAGATCACATATATTTTAATACTTTGATATAAGGTTAGTATAAATGATAAATATAATTTAGTTTGTGATTTTTTCTATATGAATTGATTAATGCACTGAAATTGAGTCTCCAAGAGACTTATATGATTCTCTTTTTTAGTTGCTTAGGAATATTTAAATCTATTGTTATTGATTTTACTACATAGTCTATTTGAAAAAATATATTTTCTTTTTATCAAACATGTGAAAATATATTTTAAATAGAATTCGAGTATATATGTTCTAAAATGCAGAGATAAGCTTTTTGTTTACGGTTAAATTTTATGAAACTCGTTTTAAGTATTTGTGTATAATTAAAAAAGAAAAAAACTCGTAGGCACTTCAAGAAATTGGACTTATAGTGGGCCTAAGCCATAAGTTAGGTTTGGCCCATCTAATTTTTAGCTTTATTATTTTACAGAATAATTTATTTATCGTTAAGAAAAATATATGGTTTTTTTCTTATAATTTATTTATCAACTATATTTAGTTTTATTTGCTATTGATGCAAAATATATATTGGCATAAAAGGGATATATTGGCAGTTGGCATGTAAAGTGAGAGTCACATGAGCAAATCATAACATCTTTAATGTAATAATAAATAAACAATTTTTATTTTCTAAAAGAAAGTTGAAAGTCATTAAGAGAATGCTTAATTAATTATAAAAATTAACTTTAAGTAAACAATTAAAGAAGAATTGTCCCCTTCCTTTCTAGTGAAAGCTAAAAAGCTTCCATCTGTTCAAAAATATTAGATGTTTTAGGTGTTTATTTTTGTTTGTTAATATAAGATGTTTTCAATTTTCAAGGACAATTTTGATATAAATTGACTTATTTACCCTTATCTAATTTAATGATTTAGAATAAAACAAATTTGAAATAAATAGTGATTTTATTAATTGAATGGCATAATAGACATTTCACAAATTTTCTTAAATTGTGTGCATAAAGCTTAAACATCTTATATTATTGAACAGATGGAGTATTAAGTAAAAAATTTAGATCAATGACTCTTTTTCAATTTTAACTTGATTTAACTCAAGTTTCATTTAATGTTATAGTACATTAAATCAACGTAATATACTATATAGCCTTTTACACTACTACTAATTTTTCTTTTTCCAATTTATCCTAAATTAATTTATTAAAAAATGTTTTGGACATATAGATATCCAGCTATATAGATCACTTATGAATGAGTGAAAAGTGGCAAAGAGGTCCATATATATAGTATAATATAAAATAATGTTACATAATGTAATGTGTTTAGCTTTGAACATATGGTTTCAATTTAAAGATATATCATAAAGATATACAAGAGGGTCCAAAATCATTTTTTTTTTGTCAATTATTAGTTGCTTCTATATATGATGGTTAACAACTTAACAATTCATCATCTACTTATATATAGAAATAAATATATTTTAATTAGGTCGTTTCATATCACAACATGAAATCATTTTGTCAAGCTAAAAGCATCAATAAGTTCTAACCAAATCTAATCTTATTGTATTTTACATGTCAATTTAATACGATATTGTTTATACAAAAGTTGTTTTACCATATCAAAGTGAAATTAGATTATGATATTATTTTGATTACACATTAACAATGAACCGAAACAAAAATAAAAACTACTACAAATATTCATAACTAATTCAACTTTTAGTAAATATTTACCGAACTAAAAAATGTTAATCTAAAGTATAATCATATAACATATTTTTTTTCGTTTTAATAATAAATAAAAATCATAATTAAATAAAAGAAATCAGAATCTTGTAATAATTACTATTTTGACATATTCTATAAATCACCAATCAAATATAAAGATTAAAAGTAATGATGAAATGATACTATAGAGTTACCTAATTTCCATTAATTTAACCTAAAGTTAAGATATTAATCCTCATTTTACAAAAACAAAATAATTATTAAAAAAACAATTCTTTTAGATAATCACTTTGATCATGGCCCAAATCATTCCCACCCATGTAAATGATGCTCTCTAGTAGAACCCACATCAACTCTAAAATTAAATTAAATTTATAAAAAATTAAAACTATTTTTCAATTTCATATTTCATATCCCCAAATATAAATATTTGATGAATCAACAAAATTCATAAAACCACAAATCTCTAAATCAAATCCAAAAAAAACACAAAGCAATGGAACTATCATTATCATTAACAGATCATCATCATCAACATCATCATAATAAGCCATCACCATCAGAAGCACATCCAGACACCATGGATTTTCTATCTAAAGAATGGTGTAATTTTGCGGTTCAATCTCTTCAACCGGATCAGATTCTTTATGACCGGTCTATTGTACCGGTTCAGACATCGATTACCAAGTTTCAAGGAGATTTAAGTCCGGTTTCTTGTGATGTAAGTAAAATTAAGAGAGATTTTGTGATTTCTTTGTTTTTAATTTTTGATTAATTAAGTAAATGATTTGTGAAAAATGTAGAAGATGGATCAGAGTTTGAAGATGGACGATCCAGATTTCAAGCCATCTTTGCCTTCTTGGAAATCAAACGACGTCAAAGTAATTATATAATTACCAAATTTTTTAAAATAAAATCAAATTCGTTACAATTTCTTAGTATGCTGAATCTGAAAAAAAAAGAAAGTAATTGTTTACTTATACACAATTTTGTTATAGAATTGGTGAATAGAGACAGGACAAATTGTCCCAATATATTAGTATATGTTAATTTTTTTTTTAGTTTATATTTTCTATTTAGATGTAAGTTTTCATATGCAATTCATTTTTGATAAACTTAGTAATATATATAATATATTCACTTCGATAGTATTTTCAATTTTGTTTTCTGATATCAATAATGAAAAAGTTTATTTTACAATTAATGTAACCAATATATTTTGGTGAAATTTATTATTATTTTTTTTATATAAAAATAAATTAATATACTTGTTATTATTCATTTTCTCGAATTATTAGTAACGTTTATTTTATTTTTATTTTGTTGAATGTTGTAAACAGTCATGGATATGGATGCAACAAGCAATGCATCCAGAATTGAATTACGAAGGCTTCTTCGGCAAAAAATTTGTAAGAAAAAATCTTTTTTTTTTTTAAATTATATTTTGGTATGTTTTGTTATAAATAAGTCGAAAATATTTAGTTTTTAATCAAAAAAAAAAAATGGTTTTTGTAGAAATTTCCATGGAAGATTACTCCATCAATAAAGAAATGGTGGAAAGAGATAAAGGCAAAGCGAAAGGAAGAAGTAAGACTACAAAGAGCTGAAGTCCACGCCGCTGTTTCCTTAGCTGGTCTTGCAGCCGCTTTAGCCGCCGTAGCCGCCGAAAACGCAGGAAACGCTGCTGTTAACGGTCGACCCTGCGGCAGAGCAACTACTAGAGACACTGCTGTAGCTTCTGCAGCTGCTGTGGTGGCTGCACAGTGTGCGCAAATGGCGGAAACAATGGGAGCTAATAGAGACCAGCTTAGTACAATGATTGGCTCCGCTATGACTGGAACAAGTGTTAGTGAAATACTTACTCTTACTGCCTCAGCTACGACATGTAAGAAGTTTTAATTTTGTTTTTAAGAGAAAACAGAGTTTGTTCTGTTTCTGAGATGTTTATGTTTTGGTTTTTTAAGCGTTAAGAGGAGCTGCAACGTTGAAAGCAAGAAGAGGATGTAAGATGAATAGATTAAATGGGTCTGCTCCTGTTTTACCTATTGAAGATTCTTCGGATTTGCCTCCTGAATTTGATAAGAACACGAATGTTCTTGCGAAAGGAACCGATCTCTTCGTTGAAACTCCTGATGGTACACAAATCCTCTGTTTCTTATTTCTCTGTTTCATATTCCTCTGTTTTTAATCCTCTGTTTCTTAGTATTTTGTTTTCAATCCTCTGTTCTCAATCCTCTGTTTTCAATCGTCTGTTTCTTAGTATTTTGTTTCTCACTGCTCTGTTTCTTAGTATTTTGTTTCTCACTGCTCTGTTTCTTAGTATTTTGTTTCTCACTGCTCTGTTTCTTACTCCTCTGTTTCTCAATTCTCTGTTTCTCACTCCTTTGTTTTCAAATTCCTCTGTTTTCTGATTCCTCTGTTTTATGCAAAAACTTCAGAGATATTAATAGTACACTTTTGTATGAAACAGGGGATTTCAAGGCTAGGAAAGTATCTATGATCTTAAACAGAGATGGAAAGGTTTAAACTTGATTAGACCCTTTATTAGTATTGCCTAATTAATCTTATTAATCATTAAACTCTGCATTTTACGATAGGTAATTCTCAAGTTGGAGAAACATAACCTATTTAGAACCAAGAAAGAAAGTAAGAAACTTTAGCTACTTAATATCTCAAAGCAACTTTACTCAACCATTAGATCTTGATAGATTCTTCGTTTTTTTATGTATATTTATAAGGTATTGTGACGAATCTTCATGTGGAACTCTACAAAGATTCAGAAAACGAAGATAACAACATAGAAGACACTTGCTATCTCATTGTTCTGAGAACAAACAGAGGAAGTATTAAGCTAGACATGGCAGATGATTACAGTCTTTACAAGATTTGGGTCACAACAATCCAACATATGCTTAATCTCTCATCTTCCTTCAACTCAAAATACAATCTCAATTTCAAAAATTGAAACTTTCTCTCATCTTGTTCATCAATTTCTTCGTTTTGTAATTTGATTTTCTCATATGTGGACTCACTCGCTTGATCATATAAATACATTTCGTTACATAACAATAAAATGTACTACATTAATGCATGTAATTTTATTAAAAACTTTACAACTTAACATACTTCGACTAGAATTGACTACAATAGTTTCACGATGGATGATTTACTGAGAAGTTTTGAACTATTAAACACCAAAAAACATATAATTATATCAAAAACTTTACAAGTGAACATTTTTAAACCAAAATAAACTAGAACAATTTTACGATGGATGACCTTCTGGAAAGTTCTTGTGGATAGTTATGAGCTACAATTAGACTTCAAGAATATCGACTAGTTTCCTAAGCAATGTGACCTTGGACTTAAGAAGCAAAAGATGGTTAATTGACTTGATGAACAATGCGTGATCGTTGTCACCCTCTTCGCAACCTGGGACAATTTTGCGAAGAACCCTAAGGTTTTTTCGGATAGAAGTATCTTTTTGTAGCTTGCGAGTATCGGGAGTCATGATCTTCTTGGATTTTACCATATTTGATGAGTTGTTATTATGGTTTAGAGAAAATAAGGTAGAAAGGTGTGTGTATATATAGAGAAAGTTTTGAGGTTTTTAGGGTTAAGAATATATATGAAAGAAAAGGTTTAGTGAATAAAACACAAGTTGTCTGAAAAAATGTTGGACAAAGAAAAGGAGACAGGAACCCATCATAAAGAGCAGACCATAAGCAGTGAACCTGTCTCCGACGGTCCATCTTTTATTATGTTCAATGTATCTCTTTGTGGTCCTTTCTTTATGGCGTTATTATTCTTTATATCTTTCCTACTTTTATTATTCCTTGTGATCTAATTTTTTGAGCCTAGTCATGTAGGCCCACTACGGCCCATTAACGCTATCAAAGGCCCATTTACTATTAAGGCCAATAAGACCCATTAAGGTCTGTTGCTTGGGAATGAGATCATTTCAAAATTTAAAGAGTTACTGTTTAGGGTAATATTAATTGTCAGTGCTACAGAACTCAGAAGTAACTACTTTTGCCGAATTTGAAACTTTCTTGATAAATTATAAATTTAAAGAAATTAGATTAAAAAAATATTTAGTCACACGTATTAGATTATATATATAATGTATTTTGTTAATTGTTGATTTAATTGGTTTAATATACTTGGTTAATTGTAATTTTGTTTTGGTTTACTGAACCGGTTTGTTGGTTCAGTATAAATATACTCTTGTTCTTGCCTATAATATCTCAATTTCTTCTTCTTCTTCAAAACGAGAAAGCTCTTCTTGATTTCTGCAACTTTTCTCTTGCTCACGAACACCGATCAACGAGAGACAGAGAGAGAGAGGATGAGTTCGAGTTCAAGTTCAAGAAGATTCATTGACCTGACAAGAATTCCTCTCGTTAGAGAGGGATTTTACGCGACGAACAATCAGTTTCAGAGAACCGCTCCAAAGGGTTTCATCGAAGTGAAGGTTCTGGAGAACACCAATGTCAAATCCACAATGAAAGATGGAGTTTTGAGACTCATTATCTCTAGAAAAAAGCTTAAAAATGCAGCGGATGATAACAAGTGTACTCTCACTCTTCCTCTTTTTACAGGTAAATCTGGAAGATACTTGGAGAATCATCCTTTTGTGGTGAATGGTCGTAAGGAGGCAACAGTTGCTAAATTAACAGCTGAAGGCGGTCTTTATTTCGTTGTGGATGTTCCAGGTGCTGATGAGATTGACGTTTTTATCCATGGAACTGAGATTAGATTCTATGCAGAGAACAAGAATGTGTTTGAGTATGATGAGAGTGGACGTATCTACTTGGGAAGCGTCAATAGCCCTTCTGCTTCACCTTCTCCTGAGAGTTTCAATTGGGAAGCTAAGTATGGTGTTCTCAAGATTAATATTTCAAGTCCCTAGAACAATATGCTCTGCCTAAATAATATGTTGTTTTTGCTCTTTCGAACTATCTATGTATGATCTAAGAATGAATTTGTCGTCTGGCTTTGTGTTTGAGATATTGTCCGAGTCCGTTTGTTGGTTAGCTTTGTATGGATCCCAGTTATCATATGTTTTCATAATTCTAAAATATCAATATAAAAAAAACAAGAATTAGAGAGAAAAACAGAGATAAAACAGAGAAAAACAGAGATAAAACAGAGAAAAAACAGAGAAAAACAGAGAAAAAACAGAGATAAAACAGAGATAAAAACAGAGTAATGGTGAGAAGAATGGTGTTGTTTGAAATTTGAGAAGAAAATGAAGAAAAAGAGAGAAAGTTTTCAGCTTTTTCATTCTTATTTTCTCGAGAAAACGCAAGAAAGTATGAGCCATTAACATTGAATTTGAAAGGACTTTATGATGATGATGTTGTAAGCAAAAGGACAAAAACGTTGCCGTTTTGGTGTAAACTGTAAAGCTACTGGTTTTATCTTCGCCTGCAGAGTCTGCAAGCCAAATGAGAATAGAAGAGAAACTTATTGTAATAATTCAAATTCGACCGTTAAACCGATATAAACCGAGGCACAATTACAAATTAACCGAGTATCGGTTATTTCAACCGACTTAACATTTGTATTTTAAAAATAAAAATTAATAAAAAAAATGTTGTACAGTTAATTTTAAGAACATTCAACACTAATAAAGAAAATATTACTATATAATTTGTTTTTTTTGTTGTCAAACTATATAATTTGTGTAATAAGAACATATTATTTAATAACTATTTATAGAAATTTAATGTGACTATGACTCGTCTGACGTCAAGTGAATATAATTTATAGTATTATAAAAAAATATTACTATCTTTTACTACTTCTATTATTCCTTGTGTGATTTAATCTCTTGAGCCAAGTCATGTAAGCCCATTAGGATCCATTTCGGCCCATTAAACTATTAAAGGCCCATTAAGGTTTGTTGCTTGAGATGATTTCAAAATTTAAAGAGTTTAGGGTAATATTAATTGTTTTTTGTTTCTTCTTTTGCAACTATTGAATTTAATGCTATGACTTGTCAGTGCTTCAGAAGTAAGGACGTCTGAGTAACTACTTTGCCGAATTTGAAACTTTCTTGCTAAATTTTTAATTTTTAAATTTAAAGAAATGAAATATAAAGAAATTAGATTTAAAAAAAACATTTGTTTTTCTCTGAAATTTAATAAAACTGAGCCTTCCTTGTGACTTATGGTTATGGATAACTCAATTACTGAGTATATTAAAGACGATTTAAAAGTTCTACAAAATAACTAAGAAAAATATTAATATTAATATTTGTTTTGACATTAAAATATAGTATTATTTTAAAAAGTTTTGAATTTTTTTTCCATAAAAGTTTTTGAATTATGTTTGTAATTTGGGGGAAAAAAACAGAATTATATTTGTAATCTTATTTATAGAACATCAATCCATCTTAATTGATTTGTTTTCTGGGAAAAAAAGTTTGATTTGTTTTCATTCAAACATAACTTCACAAAAATTAAATTTTTTTTTTGTGAATTGAAATTTAAAAAAAAACAAAAATTTAAATTTGAAAAGGCAATATAATAAAAATTCTAAACATTGTTTTCATTATTATTTAGAAAGGAAGAAGAATTTGAAACTTTTTCTTGCCTCCAAGGCCAAAACATGTTTCTTCTTGTAAAAGAAACACTTTTAGTATCCAAACTCGCCGGAAAACCATCCTCCTCCTCCGTCCCTACGTCACCGGAGCCTCTCAGCTTCACCGGAACCCTAAACGAGACTGCTCTTCTTCCCGCCAAACACTCATCTAAACCATCAATTAATAAAGATTTCGACACAGATTGTTTCTTATTCTTCTTGATTGTTATAGGAGCTTGCAAGATAGTATCTTGTGGCATCATATACTCAATATATCCCATTGAAAAACATCTCCTTCTCTCGCCATTGTTGTCATTATCCTCTGTTTAATTTTATCCAGTAATGTTATAGTAAAAAAATTGCTAATTTGGGGGTTTAATTAAATTAAATGTTTACCTTTAGGGGAATCAATGTTCTTGAACTTTCCTAGCTTAACAAGAACAACTCTTTCATCAATCTCTTGTTTAGTTTCTTCGTTTTGAGAACTTTCACCATCAGATTCAAGAACATGAACAATAGAGGAAGAGGAAGAAGTGAAGCTATCAAGGAGATTATCTCTACAGAGTGGACAAGTTGAGTTAGTGAGTAGCCACGTGTCAATACACGCCACGTGGAAGGCGTGGCTGCAATTAGGAAGAAGTCGAAGCTCATCTTCAGCTTCGAAATGGCAAAGACAAACAGAGCAATCAAAAGGGTCTTGATTTAGACCAATAATAGTCTTGTAATGAAACAAAGGTAATGTATCAATGAAAGATTGATCAACTCCTGAATCATGAAGATTGAACAGTGTTTGAAGTCTACCTTGAAAAGCAGTTGAAATCTCTGTAAAAACCAATCAAAAAACAAGAATTAGAGAGAGAAAACAGAGATAAAAATCGAAACTTTGAAGTCTACTACCTTGAGAAGTGTGGTTAAGTTGAGGTTTGGGTTTAAATAAGAATCTAATGAGAAAGTGAAGTAAAGCAGAGATGAAGAAGATGATGGAGATGACAGTAATTGTGATAAGAACGGTGTTGTTTGTAATTTGAGAAGAAAGTGAAGAAAAAAAGAGAAAGTTTTCAGCTTTTTGATTCATATTTTTCTCGAGAAAACGCAAGAAAGTATGAGCCATTGACATTGAATTTATGAGGACTATATGATAATGATGATGTTGTAAGTAAAAGGACAAAAACGTTGCCGTTTTGGTGTAAAGCTACTTGTTTTGTCTTCGTTTGTAGAGTCTGCAAGTCAAATGAGTACAGAGAGAGAAACTTAGATATGATTACTGTAATAATTCAAATTCGACCGTTTAAACCGATATAAACCGAGGCATAATTACAAATTAACCGGTTATCGGTTATTTCAACCGACTAAACATTTGTATTTTAAAAATAATTAAAAATGTGGAAAAGTTAATTAAGAACAGTCAACACTAATAAAAAAAGATTAATATATAATTTGTTTAATATAAATGATACGGATTGATACGAAATTAGCAATTTAATAACTATTTATACAAATTAATGTGACTATGACTCGTCTGACGTCAATTGAATATTTATAATTTTATGTTAAACAAGATTATTTTGAATACATCAATGTATTAATATATGATTACAAAATTAATATATTATAAAATAATTAATTAGAAAGTACAAATGTTGGAGTTAATTAAAAATAATTTAATATTGAGAACCAACTCATCAATAAATAATTGGAGTGTTTTGATTAATTAAAATTTGGTAATTTATTGATGTTGGTTTGCAAATTCAATTATACTCCATAACGTGACACGATTCACATGCGCCTCCTCCACATTCTTCTATTATTATTATACACTTTTTTCTTCTATTAAATTCATTATGCTTCTTTTGGATATTTAATAATATTTAATAGCTAATTTTTAAATTTATGTAATAAATTAAATTAATTAAAGAGAATGTCTTTTACTTTTTTAAAATTTTAGATTATAGTGATGATGAGACTTTATTTGGTTAAAACAAAGCGCGGGAATTGCGGCCATTGGTCATCAATGTATAAGAAAATCTCTGGTTTACAAAGTTCTTCTCTTTTTTTCAATTTTGTTTTAATTGCCAGTGAAATTTATAAAGGTCAATTAATTATAGCCACCATTTTTAAAAAATTTCTTCAGATTTTTTTATAAATATAAGATCGATTCGTTTGTCCTTTTAAAAAAAAAAAAAAATTTCCAATTTGTTATTTTTTTTTTTCTTACTTTTTCAATTCTTTAATCTCGATCTCCATTTCTATTTTCAGAGAGGTTTCTTTTGGATGATCATTCTTGTAAAGTTTTTTCAAAAAAATGGTTAATTTCTTCAATAGATGACAAGATTTAAAGAAGAAGCCCCCATAAGTTTCAATTTCTGAGCTAAATTCACCTCCGTCTTCGATTTTGAAAGGGGTTTCTTCGAATTGGGAATCTTAATTTCTGGGTTTTCGAATTGGGTATTTGCAATTGTGGTTCTTCGAATTGGGTTTTTTGCAATTGTGGTTCTTTGAATTGGGGTTTCTCTCAATTTCTTCGATCGCACTGGGATTCCATAGAGCATCGTGTTGTATCTGTTATTTAATTCAACCATGGTGGTTGTTGGTTAGGGTTTCATTTTTTGAAATTTGGGGGTTTGATCAATAATTTTTTGTTTTGATTTGTTCAATCATGAGGTTTCTTAGCCTTGTCGGTAACTCTTTTGGTTGTTCTGCGTCCGGCGAACGCTTAGTATCAGCGGCCAGAGACGGCGATTTCCAAGAAGCGAAAGCTCTCTTAGATTATAACCCAAGACTCGCACGATACTCTACATTCGGTGTTCGTAACTCTCCTCTCCATTACTCAGCTGCTCAAGGTCACCATGAGGTACTCAATTTCGATTCCCTCAACTTCAAAAACTTGTTTCTGTAAATCAATTGAATAATCTGCAAGATCTAGCTTCTGAGATCTTAGTCTTTGATGGTGATGTTGATTGATTCTAGTTTTTGACTTTGTTTATCTTCAGATAGTTTCTTTATTGGTGGAATCTGGAGTTGATATCAATCTTAGAAACTACCGTGGACAGGTAAAAGCTCATCTGATTACTGATTTTTTCTTCTGAAATTACAGTATCTGAACACAAGAACTCTGATTCTTGAAACAGACAGCTTTGATGCAAGCTTGTCAACATGGTCATTGGGAAGTTGTTTTGACCTTGATTCTTTTCGGTGCTAGTGTAAGTTTGATTGAATTTTGGTATATGTTTTCGACTAGAAATCCAGGGATTGAGTTCTTGATTTTGTTTCTTGATTATTTGATTCTAGATTCATAGATCGGATTGCTTGAACGGTGGTACTGCTCTGCATCTCGCAGCTTTAAACGGTCATCCTCGGTGTATCAGGATTTTGTTATCTGAGTATATACCCAGTATCCCTAATTGCTGGAATCTCCTGAAGAATAAATCCTTGAGGAATGCCTCCATTGGTGGATTTGATAGAAGGTAAAGTGTTTAGATTTCAGCCATTGCTCCCTAATTGCTGGTTCTGATGCTTTGATTGGTTCCAGTGTCCTTCATGAAGTGATCAACAGAGCAGCTGATGGAGGAATCACTCCACTTCATGTAGCAGCTTTGAACGGTCATGTGGAGACAGTCCAGTTACTCTTGGATTTGGGATCTTCAGTGACTCAAGCTACTGTAGAAGATGGAACCACAATAGATCTTATAGGTCATTTACACTACCCTTTATCCTCCATTGATGAACTATAACTTGTTTTGACCTGACTCATTTGGGGATAATATCACAGGTGCTGGGAGTACAGCTCTACATTATGCAGCTTGTGGAGGAAACTCACAATGTTGCCAGGTAAACATATAGTAAAACCAGATCAGAGTTTGGGTTTAATGAGCTGGCTTTAGATGATTCAAATCTTGTTATTTTACAGCTTTTGATCAACAATGGTGCTTCTTTAACTGCTGTAAACTCAAACGGGTTAGTTAGTTAGTTCTTCAATCTTTTCCACATCCAAAACCCATTCCAACAGTTTCTGATATGGATTTCCTTTGCTTTAGCTGGACACCATTAATGGTAGCTAGGTCATGGCACCGTAGCTCACTAGAAGAACTCTTAAACCCAATCACAGAGCCACAAGACCAACCATCTAATCTCCCATCTCCTTTCCTCTGCTTACCTCTCATGAGCATTGTCAAAATTGCTCAGTATGTTAAACTCTTTTGTACCCAATTTAACTTCAAAATCTGATCAAATCATCTCCAAAATTACTTGACTAATCTTTGTTTAAATTCTTCAGAGAATGTGGCTGGCGAGGAAATGAAAGTCAAACTCCATGTCGTGACCCTTGTACAGTTTGTTTAGAGCGTAAATGTACAGTAATCGCAGATGGTACGTTTCAATTTTAATAAACCAGTTTAAAAACATTGAAACCAAAACATTGAAATTGAATTCTTGTAATGTTTACAGGATGTGGTCATGAGTTTTGCACAAACTGTGCTTTATATCTTTGCACAACAAACATAACTTCAAAAACATCTCAAGCTTTAACAGGATCAGTTCCATGTCCTCTTTGCCGCAACGGTATTGTTTCTTTTACTAAACTTCCAGAGACGTTAATAACAGCTTCTTCTTCAACAAAAGAATCTTCAAGAAACAGTATCTCTTTGTCTTTCTGCACTTGCTCAACTGATGTGTTGGACACAGCTCTGCTCACGAATCCTCATTACAGTAAACCTGTTGGAACATCGTCTTCTTTCAGGTCGTTTAGTTGTCGTAGGTTTAGTCCTAGTCTGTGTCTTGGTGGTACAGATGTTGAACCACATGGCCGGTTAGTTGGTGGTTACTCGAGAACTGGATTAGGGTTCCGGCGATCGACGTCATCGGTGGAGGGAAAACGTTCTTGGTTTTCTGCACTTAACCATTGTGTGACTACTGGTGGGACTTCTTGATGATTTTCAAGAATGGTGATTTTTTTTGTTTTGGTGATTTTTTTTTTGTGATTAATTATTTATTGTTATATAATTGGGAAATTTGTAATAAAATATTATTAACTCGGGCTTTTTGCCTTTTTCATTGAAAATGGTGTGTATGTAAATATATAATATGTTTTTTGAGTGTGTATTTTTGCACAACGATTGTTTTCTTAATAACAAAATGGGAATAAATAAAATATGAATCTAATACAATTTATATAAAGCTCAGGAGGAATAAACAAAATGCACTTATACATGTACAAAATTGAAAAACAAAATGTAAATGAAAAATTAGAAAAGAAAATAGAAAAATATTAAGTCTTGCAAGATCAAGAAAAAAAAGTACTAGAGGAAAATAAAATCAAGAAATTTTTTTTTTTAATTTATAAAAAAAAAATTAAGAAAGCTCAGTAAGGATAATGCCGTTGGAAGATTAATGTTGAAGCATGGTGCATTCATGAATGAATCCGTTGTGCAATGGAGGAAAGGAAAATAGTGGCAAGAGTGATGTTATGATGGTAAATATTATCATGATGATGACCATGATGATGATGATGGAATATGAGGAAAGAATAAAATGATGGATGAGTTTTTTTGTTATGAGGTGATGATGTGAGTGGGAGAGAGAGAGCAGGTGAGATTTGAGTTTATATAGAGAAATAAAATTATGAAATTTAGGGTTTCTAAAAGAGGAGAGATGAGATTTCATTAATATGCTAACAGTGATTTAATAATAATAGCATGATTTTTGTTAATTTTTAATTTTAAATATACTTAAGAAACTCAATTATTTAATTTTCGATTTAAATATTCAAGATTAAGAAGAAAAAGAATATTCAAGATTTTTTTTTGTATTTGTTTTGAACTTGTTCGATGTGATTTCAATTTATCTTTATTAAAAAGAGAAGAATATGTTGAATGTGTTATTAATCTATAAGTACACGAAATGTGCATTGAATAGTCTTATAAACGACATGTTGACTCGTCTATAATTGTGATGTAAATTATTTATCCCATTAATAATCTATTTATTTAGCAAAAAAAAATAAAAAAAATAGAACTGTACTTGTTTTTTTTAGCCCCATTAATAATACTTAATAAAAAAAATCAAACTATAAAGAAAAGTTAGTACAAAAATTGATAGAGAAATTAAAATTAGAAATGACCATGCAAAACGATAGCTGAAATTACACGTTTTACGAATTTCGAGTTAGCTAGTAAACATAAAGACTGTTTTGTAAACATGAATTTGTATTGCATTATATTTAGTACAGTTACATTAAATAAGATTTTTATTCTAATGGTCCACATATAATAAAATCATGGCTTTTTATTTATTTATCACAATATCATTGTTTTTACACTATACTTTTTCAAAATTAAGAAAAAAAAACAAGGTTATTGGTAGCTTGATTTATTATAGATTCAAGTTTTAAATTATATCATTAATTATTAGCTCGAGAGTTCTTATCAAAAGAATTTAGCTTTCGTTTTATAATATAATGTTTTTTACTTAAATGCACGATTATTAGTTTTATAAAATAACATTTTTATTCCTAACAATTGATTTTTTTAATTAAAAGGATAATTTTATAAAAATACAAAATTCTGATTTTTGTGTATATATATACCTTTTTTTACTAAAAATTGTATATATATATATATTTGAGATATGACAATTCTGATTTTTGGTAGGTTTTAAGTTAAAATTTTGAACTGAGATTGTTGACCTATTTATCACCTTTTTCTTTTTCTGAATTACTAAAATTTAAAAGAATAAATTTACTTCACTGCACTACAGTTCTCTCTCCTTTTTCACTTTTATACAATATTCTATATCCTTTTTTACATATATATATACTAGTATCATTTTCCTCTTTTTATTCTTTATCTTGTGTAATAAATATCATTAAAATATTTACATGAAAAAGGGTAATATGACTGTATAAGTACACTGCAGAGCTGAAAAATATTCAAATTTGAGGGATGAGTGAATGAGTAATCAATGTAATTAAATTTTTTGTTACTATTTAATGACATCATAATTGTTACTTATAAATAATACAACAAAAGTAAATAAAATAAGCTGTAAAATGTAAGAATATTAAATAGGTGTAATCATCACAAACTTTGAGATGTGACAATTCATTGTCAAGCTTCTGTCTATTTTTTCCCTTCTTCTTCTCTGATGAGCTTTTAATTTTTTCGATTTTGTAATCGCATTTTCTAATTTATTTTTATTATTTCTTAATATAAACGTAGAAATAAATTAAAGTTTTGCTGCAACAAAAAAAGAAATAAATTAAAGTTATACCAATATAGAAAGTGACGCAGGGACGACTTTGATAGTCTAATTTATATGCAATTAATTATTATGATTTTAGAATCCGTTAATATATTTATTATATAGAACTCGAAAATTATGTAATATAAAAGAAGAGCTCGAAAATTATATAAATATTTAAAATTTAGCTAATTTTTTTTTCGTCTTTTAGCTAAGTTTTGTTTTTATCTATTTTTTTAGTCGGTCAAATTTTTTTGTAACCAGATAAGTATTATATCGTTAGAAATATTTGTGTCGTTATTGTTGGATTTTTCAGTAAAGGCAATATATCAGATAGAGGCATAGAGCCTATATATCTAATATGTTTGGTCTTATTTTTCATATAATTTTTAACTAAAAATTATTTATGAAAAAAAATTATTTAGTTTTTGACATAGAATATGCTTTTGTTTCTCAATATAGCAGTATCAAATAATGATATATTTATACACCCAAAAGGACCGAGGAAATTTTCTATCTATGTAATTTCTGATATTGAAAACTTATGAATATTAAAATTGACATGAAATAAAAAGAACTAGTATATATATATATACACAGGGACCTACAGGGCTATGGCTATATATATATATATTGAAAAAAATCAAAGAGAATGAAATTGAACAGATATTATTGACTTGAATTTGTATATAATTTTTGCTGTACAAAATTAATAAAAATCAATATAAAAGTTCGATTAAAATAAAACTCAATATAGCTATGAAAATTGTACTGCACAAAATCAATGCCCCATCTTATTAATCAATGTAACTAAAGTTTTTTAGCCCATTCAAACACAGTTAGGCCCATTAAGGCCCATTAAGGCCCATTAAGACCCATATTGAATATACAAATTGTACTGCACAAAAAATCAATGCCCATAATATCTGTCGATTTTATTTTTTATAAAATATATATACACAAATGACATATTTGTCTTATTCATTTTTACATAGAATGCAGAAAAAGAAGTTTATAAGTCCCTGCACAAGAAATTCCATTTTGGAATAAGTTTGTACGAATTTATTCATTACTTCACTACTGAAGCAAGTAACGTTTCCTTTGACTAAAAAGGAGGGGCATTTTCGTCAATTTCTTTATTCTTATTTTAACAAAAAAAAAACTCAAAAAAACACATTTATCTCAAAGTTTATAAAAAGAGACGTTCTTGATCTTCAAGAATCAAGAACAAAAAAAACATGACTTTAGACAACAATGGCGTTCCTTATTATCCAGATCTTCTCATTCGCTACAATGCAATCAAATTCTCTGAATCTTTCGTACCAAATCTCTCTCTTTAATCACATAAACAAAAAAACTTTACATTTTTTCAAGATTTTAATTCTTGAAATGTTATGTTTTTGTAGGTGATACCAAAAGATTACAAGAAATATTATCCAAACCCTCTTCCTAAAACAGCGGTTTTATGGATGCAAGAAGGAAGATTTTGGAATGTGAAATGGACAAAAAGTGAACAAGATTCAACTATTAGTTTCCAAGATGGTTGGAATAAATTCGTTAAAGATAATAATCTTCAAGATGATGATTTCATACATATAACCTATGATGGAATTCGAAGTTTTTCGATTCAGATTTACCAAAACGGTGTCGTTAAAAAGACAAACAAATCACTTGCAATCCAAGAAATTTCTTCTTCTGATGATAATGATGATAATGATGATAAAGAAGATGGTGATGATGATAACATTACAATTTCACTTTCATATGATAGTGGCCAAAATGATGATGATGATGATGATATAGAGAGTTTTGAAATTGGGAGAACTCCTCGAACCGTAAAGAGAGGTATTGTAAAGTTTAAATAATTTTTTTTTTTTTAATCGAATATTATTATAATGTTTTGATTTTAAAATGCTTTTCTTTTCTAGGTGATATAAATAATCTGCAGAAATATCTTGATGATCCTACTAATCTTTTTTTTATTGCAACTTCTTCGAGTAAAAGACATCTGTTGGTAAGTTTTTTTATTAGTTTTATAATGTCTTTAGTTTATCTAGAGTTGTTATATTAATAATGACTAATTAAAAAAAAAAAGGACGAAATCATTTTTTTTGTTATTTCATTGGTATATTCGATGATAAAATTTAAAGGATATATTACAGTATTTTAGAATATGAACTATTTTTATTTGATGGAAACTATTTTTATATGAATACTCAACTTTTTAAATCATGATTTTTTATAACCATATTTTATAAATCGAAACTAAACCATAAATGCAAATTTAAACCAAAAATACAATATAGTCTATATTGGGTTATATTAATTGTTATATCAATAAATTAATTTTTGTGTTGATTTCAGGTGGTTCCTAAGAAAATAAGATTGGAGAATGAATTGAAATTTGGCCCGACAATAAATTTGATTGATGAATTTGGAGAAATAGTAAGTAAAGTTAGAGCGCAGATAGATCGTGTAGTGATTTGGAGATGGGATGAAATGTATCAAAGAAATAATGCAAAACGTGGAGATTTAATTATATGTGAGATTATATGTCATCAAGCTTTTCTTAAGTCCATTAAAGTTCACTTTGTAAAAGAATAGATTAAGTATGTGTTTTTTTATTGTAATATTTAATTATGAAAAATTAAAGATTTGCTTATGAAAAATTGAGTTCAATGAATGCATATATAATATTTATATAATAAGTTAAACTTAGTTATAAAGAAATAATAAACCAAGAAAATGGCACATGGGTTTTTCTTGTCTTCAACGTACATATTTTTTTGTAATAGAAAATTAACTCTTGATAGTATTTGAACTATTCATATTTTATATTAATTTATACAAGTGTATATGTATATGTGTATATATATATTTATATGATTTATGTATTCAACCAAATTGAATTTATAAAGTGGAAAAGGACAAGTTTGTAACTTTTTTTCTAGCGGTTTTTTTAATATTATATTTAAACCATTTAGTCTATATTTTATTTTCAAAAATGTCATTTTAAAAATTTTGAATTAATTTTAATAATATATGCATGATTTATTCTTGATAGCTACATTTAACTTTAGATAATTATAAGCTAATTTGTAATATTTAAAGTTAAACCTCTAATATCAAAATTTAACTTTAGACAAGTAATACGCATATCTTGATCATCTATCTTTTATACAAGTCGTATTTAATATTATTAAGAAAAAATATAAATTCTTAAATAGGTATTTGAAATGGACAGTTCCACTAAAATTTCAAATTATATATACTTACAAAATTAAGTGTTGTTTTTTGTATAAACGCGTAGACAATTTAGTGAGATCTTTATAAAGACAATATATTTATCTACAAGTAGTTGAGTGGTCCAAATCAAAACCGTGTCGATAGATTTATATCAAATCTTTCATATTTTCTTCATAACATTTTATTTTCTTAAATCTATCTCACATTTATTATTCAAGATTGAAATATCCATTTTTATATGTAAGACTTTAATTATTAAACCGAAACGATATATATTTTTTTTTTTTTAAAGATAGTGATATCTAATATAAAATTTTTTAAAAAAACTATTAAATTCAGTTTTAACCGTGATCTAGGATTAGATAAATTGAAAAAAAGTAAATGTTTATATAAAAAAATAGGAGAGAAAAGGTTAAGTTTGGTAATATCCAACCAATGTATAAAATATTAAAACAATAAAGTCTTATCTAACAGAAAGTTTTTACAATTTATCCGTTAGAAGTTATACTTTATAGTATTTAATTTAAAATATTCTAAGACTTTTTCGTCACACCTTTTTGTAGTTGTAACAGGTAAGGAAAGAAATATTATATTTATTAATAATAATTTTGGACCAAAAAAGGGAAAAGGTCAAAATGTTTTAACAATAATCGAAAACAATATATTCAATAATTTTTAATTGGATGAATTTAATGATAGAGAAGGATATAATAGATATTTTATAAATTTTTTTAATATGAGTGCATAAACTTTAAACATCTTATATTTGAGGGAGTATATAAAAAATTAAATAATGGAACACATGCAATGTTCATCATTCAGTGAACCAAACTTATTATTTTAATTAATCTTTTTTGTATCTTTCTTAGCTTTTAAGTGTGTTATCTTTCTTTATATAGAAACTTTTTGTTTGCTTTTTTTTTCCTCTTTCTTTTTGTCTTTTTCTATCATATCTTTTTCATTTGTATAAAAAATATATCAAAACTTAACAATTACACATTTTCTGCATTAAAAGTCCCTTTTAAACCCCTTCAAAAATCGTAAATTAATTGGTCCCCATCCCACGATTTAGACTTATATCAATAAATAGACTCATCATATAAAAAACATTAAATTCCACTGATCAAAATATTTTATTAATTTCATTATTATTATACTTTTTAACAAATAAATATCTATAATCACTACTATGAAAATCACCCCCTCCCCCATACCATACATATATAAAAAAAAATTATAAACACATTTTTTTACCGTTTTACCCCTAACTGTTTTCCCCTTTCCCCCGCCAAAACCAGTTTTCGACATATTTACATCTCTGCCACTGCCACATCAAACCGCCAATGTTATACTTCTCGGTAACAAATCTCCGGCGTTTTGTTCACCGGAATCTTGTTCTAACTCAAGCCTAGCCACCGTCCGATCACCGTAAGTTCCCGAAGCTGTTACTCTAGCTTTAAGCTGACTCAAAACCGGTACAATCACTCTCTCAATCCATTCCTCTAACTCAGTCTTACCTAACCACACACCACTCAAGATTCTCTGAACCGCTTCATCTTCAAACTCTATCGTCAACGTTTCACCAACAACTCTAGCAAATCTCTCCGATAACGTTTCAGCTATTCTCCGACGCACCGCTACAAAATCAACCGCTCGAAACGCCACCGCATCGTCTACTCTGCTTACTAAATCATGAAACGCAAAGGGAACACATTGCAGAGACAATTTCCCACTAAATCCTTGCTCTTCTTGATCAGTTTCAGAAGTTAAATCACTTGTATTGTGTGATCCATCTAGTCTTTCGTCATCTGTATCCGCAGCTTGATTCAAATCGAAAGCTAAACCCGATCCATGTTCTTTCTTCGGCTTCGTTAACCTCTCTTCAACGTTATGTAACCAACTAGCTCGCCGTTTTCCGAACTTCTCCCGTAAACATAACCGTAATCTCCATCTCTCGTTTACCAAATTGTTGAGTTTCCTTTCATCGTCTTCAATCGATGTTTTCGCGTCTGCGGATTGCCAGCTCGCAGTCATAACAAAGATCACGTTACCTAAACTGATCTCACGGCCGTGTGAATCAGTAAGTCTACCTCGTTCCATAGCTCGTTTAATACTTCCTCGTAGTAACATATCCGCTTCATCGATATCTTCAAGCAAGATAACAGAAAAAGGACTTCTTTTAACGGTTTCTGCAATCTTGTCCAATGCTGTTTTACCGCGAAAACTGAGGTTACTATCTCCGATGTCTTGTCTTGAACCGAGTTGAATCGTGGTTGGATTTGTTCCGTAGACAAGATGAGACAGAGATGAGACCATTTTACGTTTTCCTACTCTATCAGGACCTGAGAAGAGTAGCCAGACATCTCCTTTCGATAAAACTCCGCGTCTTTTGCCGTTTCCAAGCTTACATTGACTAACGGTTGCAGCAATGGCAGCAGCTGCGTCGTGCTGCCACCAAACTTTCTCACTCATACCTTTTAAAAGCTTCTTGAATAAATCAATGTCTAATGAGTTTCCAAGATTCTCCTTTTGTAGAAAACTGATTTTGTCTTTGTTTTGTGATTCAGATGATATGCAACCAAGAAAATCTCTAACTTGTACTTCTCCAGCTTTCTCCGTTTCCTGAAAATACACCGAATTCGTCAAGGGGTCTGGCTCGTAAATTTCGATCACACAATGAACAAATCACCAAATCATCAAATGAACAAACCTCTGTTCGGCCAAGAACTAGATCGGTTTGAACCGGGCTAGCGGGAGGGGTCTTCTTAGCTTGCTCAGTAACCACAGGAGTTAGAGACTTTAGCTGTACTCTCTCACGTAACTCTCTGTTAGGTTGAAACTTAGGCTGCAGCGGCTGTCGAAGAAGCATATTGGGACCGTAAGAGCTTGTTGTTAATGGTATAGGTACTGGAACTATCCTCTCGTTCTTGTTATGGAAGCTTGGATGAAGACGGATACAAGAATCATTCCATTTCTTCTGTAGTTCTTGAATCTTTGCTTGCTGTAACCATATAAGATCCGTTTCTAAATCATTAAGAACTGATAAATCTGAACAGAGTTTTACAAATATGAAGCTAATTGCAACATACCTGTAGCCGATCGACTGGTTTGGCTTTCATTAGCCATTGTGGAAGCTGCTTAGGTTGAGTTGTTTCTGGTTTAACTTCTGGAGATTTTGCATCAACTTCGGAGAGCTCTCGCTCGTAACTTTGAGTGCATTGAAGGCAACATTTCAATGGTTTGTTCAATACTGGGAAGCTTTTCAATGGCGTGAATGATTCTACCGACGGAACTAGATTGTTTACAAGCCTGATGGAAATTGGAGAATATGAATCTGATTTTATAAGAAAGAAATTGTAAATCTGAGATCGTTCTTAACGAAATCGACGTATATATACCTTGGAAATACGCCGGAGGCCGGAGATTTAGCTGCAACCGACACTGCTTGTAGATCCCAATCGTTTTCCATTGATGGATGATAAACTTGACACCGTAGATAAGTCTCACATGTCGCGGTTCCGATTAGCCACAATCTTCCTGAGAATT
>KE152106.1:415107-429684 GCA_000411095.1 Aethionema arabicum | reverse complement strand
TATTAGGTACTATTTTGCCATAAATCAAACATGTAGGTACTTTTTGGCTAAACTAACAAACTGTGGGTACTTTTTGGCCACATTCTAAGTTTTTTTTATTTTTAATAAAACACTGTGTTTCATTAAACTTAAAACACTAACGGAAACCGTTAAGAAAATTGACGGAGGTACTAATTCGCCATAAAAATTCTCGACAGGTACTTTTTGGCCAAGCTGAAACTTGAGGTATTTTTTGGCTAAAAGTGAAACTTGTAGGCACTTTTTCGCCACGTTCCCTTATTTTCTTTTAAAGATTGATTTTCTATTGATTATTAATTTAAGTTAAAATTAATAAGTATAAATACGTGATTTTTCTAAGAGATTAGCTAAATGATTTATCATATTTTTAAATATTGTTCTAAGTATACATCAACTATAAGCGAGAGAATCTGATTAAAAAAGTATAAACTAAAATTAACATTTATTTGATAAATAGTTCATTTTTTTTTATTTGTGTATAAATTCTAAAAGATCATTCTTTATGAAACGAGAAAAAATATTTTTTTCTGATTTTTCTAATTCAGTTATATAGCCCATTTTAAGCCCAAGAAAAAAAATGTATGCGTGTGATCTCTGCTGTTTATACACAAAACAATTATAATATGTATTATATCCAATTATCCATAATAAAATCCAAGAGACTGAGCAAATAATTCCAATTATGTATTAATTATGTTTAGATTTAATCTTTATAATATAAAAATAGGTGAATTTGGAAGCCAAGGTTGGGTTTAGCTCAAGTATTGGAAAAGGTTTAATTGATGAAGTTAAGTCAATTTCTGCTCACTACCTTGTTCTCTCCCGACCAACCACACACGAATTCAGGTACTTAACCGGTTATTTCCGGTTTAGCAACCCATGATTCAATCCGGTTTTCTTGTTATAATATTCGATTTTGGTTTCACTTGATAAAGGATCTGGAGTGAGATCACAAGATATGTTTCAGAGTTTACTCCATCAACTTGTTCATTCGTTTTGGTCGGAAACCAAAAAAAACCGCAAAAAGATTTTGATTCGCATTCCACGGATTCTCGAGGTTAGAAGTTAGAACCAATACGTTACAGATTGAAATATTGGAAAATTGTAAAATGAGCCACGAACTTTATCAATTTGGTGAAAAAAAGACATCAACTTTATAAATAGTATTTTAGATCCTAAATCTGTTTAAAGATAATTTTTAAACCGAAATTTCAAATTTAAACTTGAAATTATTGATTGATTAGTTCAAATTTGGAATATATTCTTTTTGTTAAGTTTTGAAAGTGTAGTTTAATTTTATATTTAAAATTTTATTTTAATTAAAAAAAATTCATAGAAATTGAAAAACTCTTGTTATCAAAGTTTGGGGTATAAAAAATAATTTTTAAAGTTCATGGTTTTTGTCACAAAGTTCATTTTACTATTTTCTTTTGAAATATTTATGGGAAATTTGTTTTTTTTAATTTTCATATATTTTTTTCAGATATAAGAAGTGAGAAATATTCACCACGGAGTGTATTAAACGCTTTTTCGAGAGATTCAATTAGTTCATCAGGCGATGATTCATCAAGTTTCACAAGTTCAATGGTGTCTTCTAGATATGGTTCCCCTTCAGACAAAACCAAACATAAGTCATCAATGTCTCCTTATAGATTCATATCTTCTCTTATCATGAACTCTCCTTTGAGGAAATTGAGAGGAAATCAAGACACTAAGAAGAACCCTAAACCTCAGCCTTTAATCCAATGCTTTACTTACAACGAGATCTCTAAAGCCACAAATCATTTTCATCAAGGTAAGGATTAAATCAAAAGTTTCAAACTTTAGATCATAATGCATCAACCCAAGAAAAAAATCTGAAGCTTTAGATCAAAAAACATTAACCCAATTCAAAAAGATTGAAACTTTGGATCATAATGCAATAACCCAATTCAAAAAATTGAAACTTTGGTAGTTAAATTGATCTGATTAAGTTTCTGATTGATTTGCAGAGAACATAGTAGGCATAGGAGGCTACTCTGAGGTGTACAGAGGAGATTTATGGGATGGGAGAAGAATTGCAGTAAAGAGATTAGCAAAAGAAAGTGGTGACATGAACAAAGAGAAAGAGTTTCTAACAGAACTTGGCATCATAAGTCATGTCTCTCATCCCAACACTGCTCTTCTCTTAGGTTGTTGTGTCGAAAACGGTCTCTATCTTATCTTCAGATTCTCCGAAAACGGAAACTTATACTCTGCACTTCACGGTAATCTAACTTTACATAACTTTAATGCCATAACAACAATCAAATTCTAAAGAAAAGTATAGAGTTTTGACATTGTTTTCGCTGCGAAAAATCGATAACAGAGAATGAAAATGAATCGTTAGATTGGCCTATACGGTACAAGATTGCGGTAGGAGTTGCTAGAGGACTTCATTATCTTCATAAACGCTGCAATCATAGGATCATTCACCGTGATATCAAATCTTCTAATGTTCTTCTTGGTCTTGATTTCGAGCCGCAGGTGAGCTTTCTTGCGGTATAAGCAATACGGTTCGGTTTAGTCCGGTTTTGTGAATGTTATGTTTTGTGTAGATAACTGATTTTGGATTGGCGAAATGGTTACCTAATAAATGGACTCACCATGCGGTTACACCGGTCGAAGGAACGTTCGGTTATCTAGCACCGGAATCTTTTATGCAGGGTACGGTTGACGAAAAAACCGATATTTACGCCTTTGGTATTCTCCTTCTTGAGATCATAACCGGACGTAAACCGGTTGATCCTTCTCAAAAACATCTTCTTTCATGGGTATAATTTCAAATTTCACTTGTTTTGCTTGTCTTGTAAGACAAGAATTTGAGACCCTCTTGTTGACTTAGAGGGTTTGTTCGTTGACTTTTTTTTTGACCAGACGAAACAAGTGATGGAGACAGGTAACACAAGAGATTTGGTTGATCCAAAATTACAAGATAAGTACGATGATCAACAAATGAATAGAGTTATTCTCACTGCTTCACATTGTGTTCAGCAATCACCGATTTTGAGACCGACCATGACTCAGGTTTGGATTATACATATTTTATAACCAAACGGTCCAAAAATCATATTTTAATATGGATAATGATTTGTGTATTAATTTGTAATTTAAAAGGTATTAGAGTTGCTAACGAATGGGAACGAGGCTGAGATTGCAAAGAGCTGGAGATTGCCTAAGTATATGAATATTGATAACGATAAAGAATGGGATGATTATTCTATGATTTTTGGAGAAGATATTTGTTTAGATTCGTTTTTATAATTTTTTTTTGTTTTATTGTATTTTTTTCTTATATCAGATCTTTAACTGGTTTCTTGAAATTATGTCCACGCCCAATAATATCAATAAATTACGTAAAATTTAAGAAATAAATATTCTTTTTAGTTTTTTTTTTTAAGTACTTAATTGTTTTCCGTCTTGAAACAATTATGATTCCAGCTTTTTAATTGTGAAATAAAACCAAAGAACAAAAACATATTGAACTTCTGAATCTGTTGTTTAGATAGAAATAGACATTTTAAACATCAATTTTTTTTGTGTATAGTTTAATATACATTTATTAAATAAGTTTTGTCGTTATCAATAAAATTAATTTAATGGAAAGAAAAAGAAGTATCACTTTAATCCAAGAAAAAAGAACGCATTAGTACATACAGATCCAATTGATGTCAATTTTTACAAGCATTTTTTTCTAATTATATATAATATATATATATATAAATAAATGTAGCAGTCGACATTAAAATATGATAAATTAAAATTTTCTTGCTATCAAATTTAAGTATATCTCCAAATATTGAAATTAAGTGAAAAATAGTACCTAAATATGGAAATTATAAAATAATAAGGATTAAAAAGAAGTGTAATGGATAGGGATTAAGGAACAGAAGTGGACCAGAGAAGCAGCCAGATTGGGACGGTGGTGCACGTGGCTAGGGTGTGGTCGGACCCTCCACTTGTCGCCTCTTCAACAGTGTAACCCATCCCATGTCGGGCCCACCCTGGTCCATGTAGGTCCCACTCTTTTCCAGGAGACTAAAGAGATATTGTTTTATCTTTTATATCTTCCCATTTTATTGGTACAACTATTCACCTTTTAATGTCACAAAGCTAACACATTTTTACAGGATTTAATTTAAAAAAACCCCAACAAGTTATAATTTTGAATTAGTTTAAAAAAGGAAAAAAATTAATTTAAGATATTATTTCCTCCGTTTTTAAGGTGTTTAAGATTTTTTTTTAGGTTCAAATTATATTAGATGTTTTAGGTTTTTTTTTATATATTTTATATTTTTTTTTAAATTATCCTTGGAATAATTAAGAGAAAAAATAAAAAATAATATTAAAAAATTAGGAATAAAAGTATTTTTTTTTTCAAATCTATTAATATGTGTGCATTAGATTAAAACACTTTATATTATGAAACAAAGGAGTATTTCATTTTAATTTTTTCTACTCTGTAAATTAAATTAAATTTAAATGGTTATGTTTTTTTATATAAACGTAAAAAAATGTAAGAGTAAAACATAAATTGGAGCATATTTGCAGTGTTATAATATGTTTGATTTTAATTATATATGGTATTAATTCATAGCTTTTATTATTTTTCAATATTTAAAAATTTTGATTGATGATTTGAGAAAAAGATAAAGTCAAAACGTAGAAAAGGTTTATAATAAATTCACACCGGTGAAAGAAACAAACGCGTGAATAATCTAAACATGCAAATAGGTTTATAAAAAAAATCAAGCTAAATTGAAATTAATAATACTAAAAATCCTATAATTAATGAATAATAGACAATTAGTTTGGTAAAAAAAACCTAATTAACGAATAAAATTAATCCCATCTGTTAATTGGGGAAAAACCCACAATCCCGGCCCGATTAAGTCGCGACACTCAACATCAAACTTTAAAAGTAGTTTACTTATTTATATTATAAAAATTAAATAAAAACTTTAGTTGTATGTATTGTCAAAACTTTACTTTAATGCATTTAATTATTATTAACGTACTTATTATTTTTTGTATAGAAGTGGGCCCAGTGTATTTCATAGCCACTATTTGAAAATCTAAAGAAACCTTCCAAAATAAAATATTATGCCTAAAATACCCTTCTGCCTCCTCAATGTCTTTAATCCCCAACTTGGACGGCAAATGTCTTATTCAACTCTAATTCATTTCCAATAATTGTTCATCATTTTGTTATTTTTATTTACTTACAATTTTTTTTTATTACTCCCCCTCTTTCAAAATAAATGTATTTTTAGGATTTTTTTTGTTTCAAAATAAATGAACTTTTCATTTTTTTAGAGAAAAAATGCAGTTAATTTCCTTTTTTACCCTTTTCATTTATTTTGGTCAATTCTTATTTTAATGACATGTTATTGAAATAATAAATACAAGATTAGGGTATAATAGGTATTTTGTATATTTTCTTAATTATTGTGCAAAAACCTTAAAGTGTATATATAATGAAACAGAGGGAGTATATGATAATATAGTGATTTGTTGATGTATTTAATGTTGCATTAAATTTATAATACGGCGAAGAAAAAATCGGTACATAAATAAGAAAAGTATATATATATTTTTATTGTTTAGAAAACTCCTATGTTTTCAAAAAAATCATATGATTTCTTTTAAATTAAATAATTCAAGTTTTTAAAGTAATCATAAATTTAATTTATTTCTAATAAAGAACAGACTAAATTAATTGTACCAAAATATTTTGTTAAAGTAGTAGTGAATTATTAGTAACTTAGTCTTTTTTTTTTTACTTTGATACTTAGAATTCGATTTTGTTTCATTATTTGTGTAACTATTTGACTTTTAAGTTAATTTTATGGTGCTATACAAAATGATAAAAAAAAATTTATGATAGGAAAAAAAACAAGAGAATTTTTTCGTAAATGTATAAAAAATCAAAGTCGGCAGTTAATTCTGATGACAATTTTTGATACCATAAAAGTAACCAATCACTTTTGAGTTATGATTATAGATCTCATTGACTTTGACTTTTATTTGACGACAAATCACGTTATTTAATTACAGTGAAAGAGGATTGCCTCTACAGAAACCCAAAAGGCAACTTAATGGAAGTTTCCGACATAGCTCATAATCCCTTTTAATTAATTCCATATTTATTTTATTAATTTTCCTCCATTTTTCATAAATTAAACAATTCTTAAAGTTCCATACATATTGGGGATACCTAAAACTTACAATACTAAAATATTTATATTTTATTGGGTAGTCCATTTTCTACATGAATATTACGGGGCTGATTGGCATAGACTGTAACTCTTTGCTGTATTTTTTAAATTTTAGTTGTTAAACAATTGACTGTTGCTGTAAGATTTGTGATTTTAAATGTATGTAAAAGTGTGATTGGTAGCAAAAACTGTAAGTTTTTGTATATAATAAAAAATAAAATAATTATCTGATAAACTAATAAAAAAATGTTAAGAAATATTAAATTAAAATAATTTGTGAAAAATTTAAAAAGCAGATATTCTAAAAAAAATAAAAAATGATTAAAAAAAATTATTTAAAATTTTGAGTTTAAAATGAAAATTAGTTACAATTAAGAAAAAAAAGACTAAACAACAATCCTAAAAAAGAGTGAATTTTAATATTACGTTCTGGAAAAAAAAATATTATGCTCAAAACAGCTTTAAAGTAACATAGTTGTTACTTTTAAAAACCAAGGCTAATTGTAATTTTTATGGCTGTTAGTGCTGGTAAACCACAAACAGCTCTAAGAACATGATTGACAAATTTTAAACTTTAAAAACTGTTAAACTCAAAACAGCTGTAACAGCGCTTACGCCAATTAGCCCCTACATCATGTAGTTTTTTTTATCCATATTTATTATAATAAAACACTGCTCCTCCATGCATTTAATTATTTAAGATTTTTATTATTAATATTTATTTTTTTTGACCAATTTTATTATTATTTCATGTTATGTGTTTTGAAAATTCTCAATTTCGATCCAATTACTCTCAAATCTAGCGCGATAATACTATGTATACAGTATACATAAACATGTAGGTTTAAATAATCTGAAAATTCTCTCTATAGATAACATTATTTCAATATTTAATTGAAATAAATTTACTACATAACAATTAATAAACAATACATAATGTCCCTAAATATTTTAGTCAAGTCAGCAACTATATATAGACCGCGAGATGGAAAAATTAGCCAGTAGAGAAACTGATTTTACCAAATTATATAATTTTATAACATTTTTACTAAAATTAAAATAAGCATACATATATATAAAATAAAAATAAAAGTTACAATACTTATAAGTTGCAGTGAGTGAGTAAATAAAAAAGGAAACGGAAGAGCTGCTTAAGATAAGATTGTTTGTCTAAGGTAAGGCTCACTATAATTATACTGCACCCCAAGAACATCAACGGTCTAGAAACTTCCTCACCGTAGGATTAGAAACTTGGAACGACACCGTATTGAACAGATGAAGCGTAGACATGACTAAGGAAAACGTCGTCGTTTTCAGGCTCAGTTCGTTTCGCAAACCTACCTTTGATCCTTGGCCTTGACTCTGCATAAGCTTTTCTCGAAGCGTAACGTATCGTCTTCTCAAATTTTCTGTTCTTCCTCTTCTCTCTGTACCTAGAAACCCTAGCTTCTCTATCCATTCCTCCGCACACTTGCTGATTCGTTATACCTCCTGAAATCGAGCTTGTTTGATCTCCATTACTCCCGTTCATCGTCGAACCAGGTACCACACCGAATTCCACAGACGAAGTCGATACCTAAAATTTCAAAATCCCCAAATCGACATCAAATTCCAAAATCCCCAAATCGAGATCAAAATTAGTCAATTACAGTAAAATTGAGCGATTAATTAGTTGAATTTTGAAATTGGGAAAGGGAATTTCAAAATCCCCAAATCGAGATCAAAATCGAGCTCAAAATCAGTCAATTACTGTAAAATTGAGCGATTAATGAGTTGAATTTTGAAATTGGGAAAGGGAATTACACTGTGGCTGATTGATTGAGATGGATTAGTGAAGGCAGAGAGCTTAGATCTGCAGAAATCAATATCGAAGCAGTGATCGTTGTTGTTGTTAGTTACAGGTAACTGTTCTATCTTCGTTTGAACAGGGACGACACTATCAGCTCCAGCGTTATCATTACGCGGTGGTTGATTCAAAGAATTTGGATATTCAAAATCGATAAACCGATCGAAATCAGAGAAAACAAAATCCGATTTCATTTCATTTGTATCGATTTTCGAAGGTTCATTGAAATCATTAGGAAGCAGCCATGGACAAAGACCAAGATCATCAGAGTGGTGATTAGCACCAAGAACTGGAACAGCGGTTAAATCGACGGTGGTAGATGAGTTTAAGATTCCAAAAGTTGAAGCAGAGAATTTAGCAACAGCGGATTCAGCAGAATCGAAGAAAGGTTCAACAGGAACACGTTCATGGCGGCTAGCGAGTGGATTAGCTGAGTGAATATCAGAATCACAAGTTACACAAAGAGCAGCAGCATCAGCTTTGCAAGTAACAGAAGCTGGAGCTTGTTCACAAACTTCACAAACCCACACGCGCTCATGGCGCGTGAAGGAATGGATTCTTGTGTCACAAGTGATACATAAGAAAGCAGAGTCAGCTCTGCAAAACACGGCGGCGGAAACTGATTTACAAGCGTCACAGAAACGCGCCGCCGCGCCCCATCCGCCGGAGATTGCTTTGATGTTATCTAAGCAGAATCCCATCAACGTTTTTCTCTACTCTCTTTTGCTAAAATCTCTCAAAGTTTTGTTTTTTTTTTATTTTTCTTGGGGACTAAACTTTGAAGATATGTGAGAGTCTGTATTTGATTTACTTAGACGATCTGTCATGTACAGTCAGAGACAGAGAAGGAGAGAGATTATGTTAGCCAATTATAGTCTAACACGTGGCGGAATATTGTCCACATAAAATTTATTTATTTATCAGTCGAATTATACGCGGTATGGAGATCTAATTAAACTATATTATTATTATTATAACATTTAATTTTTTTTTTGTTGGTTAAAGTATTATAATATTGGCTGGCGATAAAGCTAGCGAAATTAAAAAGCAAATTAGGCTGTGTATCATCAGAATACAGTGTATCTTAATAAAAACTGGTGAACTATATTGTATTTATTTAAATAATTATGTGTTAATAGATGCTAATTGTTCGGTTTATTCTACTATTAGAAGTGTTAATTGGGGTATTCGTTCGGATTTTATATGAAATGTCTTACACAAATTTGAATAAAATTTTAGGGTTGATTAATTTTTAATCTGCGGGTTGGGATTTATATTATTTTCTACAAAAAAAAATATACGTCAAATTTATGTAATTAATTATTTTGATAATTTTTGAACTATTTTTCGTGTTTATGTATTGATTTCCACGTATTTTATGTAAAAAAAAATATAATATAGTTTAATGTATTTCTAAATTATACGTTTTAGAAAAAAATGGTTATCAACTTGTATCGTGTTCGTAGGTATCATTAAGTGGGTCCATCATGGGATGAGATATTCATAAGAAATTGGGGAAAATGATGACAGGATATAGTGCATTAATAAGTTTGGGTAAGTTATTTTATTCGTGAGGGAATCAAATCAAAAAATTGGATTTTTTGTTTCTATTTTCAGAAACTTCAACTTTTAGAAAAATTATAAAATAAGTCTTTGCTTAACCTTTTTATTATAGTAGTGAATATTCGGTAATATATAATGTATTTAATTAAACGCATCTTGTCAAGCAACGTTTTCGAGATTCAATATTATCGGAAACAAGGTTATCACATTTTGAAGAAAAAATAAAATACTTAATTAATAAAAATACTCATACAATAAATTTAATTAATAAGAGTACTCTAATATATATATATATATATACAAAACTGATTAAACAATTATTTATTGATTAATGTATACAATATACTTTTATATTTATCACTTTTAACATTCATTCATGTGTAATCAACTATATATATTGTTTTCTAATATACAAAAGATACTATTTAGAACATTAGTGTAGTATAAGTCTTATAAATTTTTTTTACTATATCATAATATATATGACATAATTGGCTTGGGACATGAGATGGAAGTCGACGGTCCTTTATTTTTATATTTTGATTGTTTTGCTATAATGGTGCAAAAAGTTTTGATATTTTTTTTGGCACTAAATGCACTGTCTATTATGTGACCCCATTTCCATTCTTTATCTTCAATCTTCAAATTTAATTGTGTAATAATTCTTATTTTTTAAAAGTATATAGATATTTATTTATTTTCTGTTATTTTTTTTTAATATTTATTGTAGAACTTATTATTTTTCATTAAAAACGAACAATATACATAATTATTAATTACATGGAGTTCCTTTATATATGTTACATAATACAATTTCATATATATTGCAAAGATTTTCATACATCTTCTAAGAAGAAACATAACTATTTGAATATTATCGCTTAATTAATAAAAAAGTATATATCTTTTAATCTGCTTAATTACCCACATATAGTTGTAGCGAAGAAATACAAAATAATAATTATAATAATAACTTGAACAAATTCATCCAATCATAATTTCAATATTTGTTACATTTGGGGCAATAATAGTAAGATATACTATAAATTTAATACCCTACAAAATACTTTGGCACATATATTGATATTGTAATAATGTTTTTTTTATATATCGTCAGTTGAGATAGATGTGGTTGTTTATATAACAAAAGGAAACTAAACCGGTCTAGAGAACCGAACCACGTATTGGGATTTGAGATATGAAAAACCAACAAAATCATCGAAAATGTTAATTTAAAGTTCCCAATTAAACCCTTAATTCAATGATTACGTCACCAAAAGCAAGAAAACGTCACGCCTTGCGTCTCCACGTATATAAAATACAATTTTTATAACTTTTTATTATGTTATATAATGTTATATTATGCTATATAATGTTTATTGATATCGACGTTCCGTTACGTATATATCACTTTTTTTTTCCCAAACGTATATATCACTTCTGTTTTCACTTTCTTTTTTGTTGGGAATTTCAATTTAGATATGTATATTTTCTATCAAATTAACCCCAAAAAAAATCAATTTACATGAAACTTTATAATAAATGTTGACGAGTGACAATAATTTGAACGATTTAATATAATATTTAACGAATTAATATTAATTTTAAAAATAATTCAAGAAAATGAAATGATTTTTCTTAGTCAACAAATTCATCATACGTTATTTCTAAAAACACTTATATAATTCTTGATAATGATATATGAGTCCTTATTGCTATGAATTATTATTCGTATTCACTGTTGACAGCAGTGTGGTCCTGTTGTTGATAAATTTACAGACTTTTTTTTTGTTAACTGAAATTTATAGAGTTCTTTATTTATTATTAACATTTTAATATTTTGATAAATAATATAAAACGGATTCTATGATTTTGTATAATAAATGTATGAATATTCGCGGGATGAATGAAAAAAGATTCTAGGGTTTGCCGTTTTCACCAATTAAACTCTCACTTTTGAAGAGGTGTAAAAAAAATCCTAACTTTTACTTTTTCAGCAAATTAAACCCTCCCGTTAAAAATGACTAACGGAAGTCAAAACACAATCGTTTTGGTACTGACCAAAACGACCGTGTTTTGATAAAAACACCAAAAAACACCAAAAAACACTTAAAATTAATCTAATAACTTATAAATAATCCTAAAATTTACCAAAATATTTTAATTTTTTTTTTAAAACTTGAAAAAATATAAAAAATTGTATTTGAATTTTTTATATAATTTTAAATTTATNTGAAAAAATATAAAAAATTGTATTTGAATTTTTTATATAATTTTAAATTTATTTTAGTTATTCTTATAATGTTTTTAAATTTAAATTTAAACTTGTAATAAGGCATTATAAAAACACCTAAAATTAATTTAAAAATTTTAAAAAAAAATCAAATACAGTTTTTTTCTATTTTTCTCATGTTTTTTTAAAAAAAAATTAAATTTTTTTGGTAAATTTTAGGATTTTTTATAGGTTATTAGATTAATTTTAAGTGTTTTTTGGTGTTTTTATCTAAACAACGGTCCTTTTGGTCAATACCAAAACGACTGTGTTATGACTTGCATTAGTCATTTTAATGGGAGAGTTTAATTTCCTAAAAAAGTAATAGTTAGAGTTTTTTTTACATCTCTTAAAAAATGAGAGTTTAATTAGTGAAAACACCAAACCTTAAAGTTTTTTTCATTTATCCCAATATTCGCATGTCATAAAATTTTATTTTCAACAGATCATATTTTCAATAAAGATCGTGGTATTTTTGTAAATGTTATTGTTAGATATATTTTTATAAAAAAATGCAAAAATTAAACTAAAAACGGTTATGCGAAAAAAGAAATGGAGAAAATGTTATTTTTTACAAATAATAAAAAAAATCCTTAAAATAGCAAATAAGCAATGAATTTTTTTTCTTCTCATAATAATATTTATTAATATTATACCATCATTTTATCATTTTTATTTTCTGTTTTGTTAATGTGTTAAAAAAAAGGTATACTTTTTATTTTATTTTAAAGGTGTACTTTATAACCGTTGCGTTGAACGTTGACTTAACCATTCTCATCACGTCACACTATTTATTGTCGGGGAATCATTAGATTAACTTTCTAATTATGGATTCAACACTTCAACTAATTTTAAATTCAAATTTATTAACAAAATCAGTATTAAATTATATACTTATCTTTAAATACTAATTTCCTCTAAAAAAGGAAAAGTTGTTGATCTGATCTTTGCCAGTCTAGCAACTCATCTTACACGTGTACATTTACACGAATCCCAAAAATGACACGTGTGAGTTCACTATTTGCCACAATTATATAATTGGATCACAAATCTCAAAGATTATTGAACAATACTAATTTTATATTCCATTCTTTAAATTATCTGCTTTTATTTCTCTTTGTTATACTATTATATAATTTATATCCTTAGAAATATTTAATAATATAACACTGACAAAAAGAATATATAGAACGTAAGAGAAATTATTATATATATATTTGGTATTTCGAAACTACCAAGTCACTTATTTTTATTTAATATATGGATATTCATATATATATATATAATTTTCAGGGTCAATAATTTTTGGAACTTATATATCAATGGTAAAAAAAGTTTTACTTATATAGTATCTATAACTAGAATTACATTATAGTTTATTTACAAGGTCATAGATTATATGAAAAAAAAAACATTTTTATGTTTTATTTATAATTACACTGTAAACTGGTCCAAACTATAATTTATACACAATGAAAACTCCTTACATGTGAAAATGCAATGAAATAAAGAGAGAAAATAGCATGAAAAAAAGTATTTAGTCACATGTTGGAAAAAAAACGAAGACAAGTTGTGGGTTAGTAGGTGAGAGTGTGAACACAGTTGAAATATATATGCCAATACCTTTAATTTTCGTTATTAGGTGAAACCAATAAATACTAGTAGTAATAATTACTTTCTTTTTTTTAAATTTATTATTTCAACAAAATGCTATATATATAATTTGAGACATCATATTTTATTTTCTAAAAGTAAAAATGAATTAAATTAAACAAATGAAATTCAATGTAACTTTTTTACTTAAAAGCGAAAAAAGTAACAATGGTGGATAATATATAGTTATACTTTGTTTTTATATATATTAATGTAAATTTTCACGAGACTCAGACTTTCGGCCGCAATTTGACAAAAAGAAAAAGACTATTTTGGCCGACCTTTTTTTTTTAAATTTAAATTATAAAAACTAATTCATAAATAAAAAATAAGAAATTTTCTAGAAACATCTATATGGATAACAATTAGATTCATGTGACGACAAAGAAAAAAAAAACTCAATTATTGTATTTGTTTTAAATCAAAGTCGTCACAGAATAAATGAAATTTAAACAATTCGGCTCTGAAAATTATATGTTTCTAAGCCAAATTGAAAAAACTACTTTTTATCAAAAAAAACTCAAAATTTACTTTTTTTCTTTTATTAAAAAAACTTTTAATTTTTTAGAACCCGAAACATGAACTTCACCAAAAGTCGGTAATCTCTACACATAAATATTTGAGTTGATTTATAATTCATTGAATAAAAACTATTTATTTTAGTTAAATTGTTTTGAAATTCTCCTTTTCTTATTTAATTTTATTTTAGTTGATTTCAAAATAATAAATTTTATTTATTTTTATAGGTCAGGATAACATTAAAATCTAATTAAATATTTTAAATAACCCCAAATTAAAAGAAATAGATACGATAAAATATCATGGGCCTAGTGGGCCCATATAAACAAAATACCTTAGTAAATATGTTACCGTAATTAAATTAGGCCCAATTACTTTTCAGCTTCTCTTATTTGGTTTAGGCTTAACCGGGATAGTGAACAAAGAAATAAATCTTCTGGTCATAAAAACAGTAAACACTAAAACCAAAC
>KE152106.1:403100-414757 GCA_000411095.1 Aethionema arabicum | reverse complement strand
TCTTCTTCTTCTTCTTCTTCTTCTTCTTCTTCTTCTTCTTTCTTCTTCTTCTTTCTTCTTCTTCTACTCTACAATGAAGACTGGAAGATCATCTCTGCAAGTTCTTGCTTAGCTGAAGCAACCTTTGGTTCTCCAAACTCCATAGCTTTGTTCTCCAAATACTCAAAATCAGCCTTTCCTTCTTCTATTATCTTCCCAAAATCTGAGTCCCAGCTCTCATATCTCTTCCTCACTAACTCCTCTAGACTTCCCTCCTATTCAAAACCAATTCAACAAAACTTAATAAAGCTATACAATCTTTGATTCATTTATACCATATTTCAATGTTTAACTAACGTCAACGATCTTGGCTGCATTACGCAATCCACGAGCTAATGTATCCATTCCACTGATATGAGCAATGAACAAGTCCTCTACATCAGTACTTTCTCTTCGTCTGTTTCATTAAGTTTTTGTTCAGTTAAGATATTTTGCTCAATGAATGCAACAAAACACTAAAAAGATAACGTTTTCTTACAGTTTGGCGTCAAAGTTGAATCCTCCTGGAGCTATTCCACCCTGTTTAATGAGTCTAATGTGAATCTATGTTTATGAAAGTTATATGTGTTTGAAGATAGAGTGGAATTGAAGTTATATGTGTTTGAAGATAGAGGGGGTTTGAGTTCTGTTTTACGTACGTTTCTGATGACACTTGTCATAACCATTGTTGCCTCTGCAACATCTGTTAGAAACTGATCTGTGTCCCAGCCTGTTTAAGATAATGAAACATTGTTTGTTCTCAGCAATCTGAATTTGGAAAGAGAAGTTAATTAAACGGTGATTTGATGAACTTACCGGTTTGAGCATCACCAGTGTTTGCATCAATGTTACCCAATAAACCATTAAGTCTCGCGGTTTCCAGCTCGTGATGACAGCTGAAGAACAGTTACACAATACATGGTGATGATCTTAGTCTAGAGGAGAAAAGATGAGAAAAAATTAGTAAAAAGGAAGGTTATGTTTCATACCTGTGGCCAGATAGCGTTGCGTGGTTACATTCGATGTTAAGTTTAAATTCATCTGCAATATTGAAAAAGAAAACAAGAATTATTAAAAAGAAAGTCTTTCAAGGTCATGAAATCAACAAAGTGCAACCACAATGGCTCACCAACAAGTCCGTATTTCCTTAAGAAGTTGGCTGCTGTAGCAGCGTCCCAATCATACTGGTGCTTGGTAGGTTCTTGAGGTTTGGGCTCGATTAAAAGTGTACCTGTTGAAATAACATGTTATGATTCGTTTTGAGCAGTGATAAAACAAGAAGAAGAATTACTTTGCAGCGAAGTTAGCAAAGAGTAAATACCGTTGAATCCAATCTTCTTCTTGTAAGCAACAGCAGCTTCAAAGAATCTTGCCTGCAGAGCAAGAACAAGAGGAGGTCAATTACAGGGACTAAAAGACAAAGTATGGTTAATTAGTTTAACAGTTTTAATTAATCATACCATATGGTCAAGCTCTCTTCCCATATCAGTGTTCAAGAGTGTTTGATAACCTTCACGACCACCCCAGAAAACGTAGTTTTCACCACCCAAGTAATGTGTTACCTGAGGAATGAGTGGATGAGATAAAATTGTCCAATTTCTTTACATTTCTGTGAAAAGTTAGCTTAACCTTCACAAAACTTACCTCCATAGCTTTCTTCACTTGTGCAGCAGCATAAGCAAAAACAGCAACCTCAGAGCTGTGGAAAAACAAATGTATATTTGTCGGTCCTAAGAGTATTCAGCAAGGAGAGAGGACCAGTGAGAGAAGCAGTACCTGGTTGCACCTCCGTGCATGTAACGAGGATGCAAGAAAAGCTGAGCTGTTCCCCACAATGGTCGGATGTTGCTACCCTACATTCAAGAAGAGCCTCTTTAACACATCAAGATGTGGTAATCTGGAGATACCAACGAAATACTAATAGATGGGAAAGTAACCATGTAACTCACCTTTTGAAGTTCTTTGGCAAGTTCAACAACCTCATCCAAGTTTTTGTTAGATTCCTGTATATAATTGAGTAAAAACCATGAGACCAAATCCAGTAAAGGAAGTAATAGCAAACTGAAAACTAAATTACGAATTATGCGGTTTGATCACACAAGGTCATAATGTTTAATGAACTTCAGAAGGTAGGATTACCTCAAGCGTATTGCCATCTGGAGCTATGTCTCTGTCATGGAAACACCACCAGTCAACTCCAAGTTTCGTCAAGAACTCAAAGTTGGCTTTCACTGCAATTTCACATTAATCAGCTATTAAAAAAAGGTCGCGAGAGAAAACATAAAGGGAATAGAAAGGAGTAAAGTAAAAAACAAATGTTCTTACTTCTTCTCTTAGCCATAGCTACAGAATTAGTACCATCTTCCCATGGCCAGTTCTTGGTTGCAGCACCAAATGGGTCACCTCCGGTACCACGAAATGTATGCCAAAATGCAACACTGAATCTAAACCAGTCCTGTTTAACATTCAAGAGAATATCATAAACACCTAACTATCTCTTCCAATCCATAACCTTAGTCATAAAAAGAACAACAAAACTACCTTCATTTTCTTCCCAAGAATCTCCTCTTCTGCATCATACCACCTGTAAGCAAATGGATTCTTGCTGGAAGGTCCCTGAAATTCGTGAACGATCAATTAATCCCCCCATATTTCTATCAAACACACAATACGTCCACTACAGCAAACCATGGTCTCAATTTCAATGATTTTTGATAAATTCCAGATATGATCATAACCCTGGTATCACCAAATTGAGTATTACCTCATACTTAATCTCAGGAATTCCAGGGAAGAACTCTCCTTCCCAGTCATCAGAATCACTGCACTTCCCTCCCAAATCCGCAGGACATATTTGTGACTCACCAGACTTCACATAAATAAAGATACAAAAATCAACTTTTAAATCTCATATTTGTTCATTGATCACAAGAATTAGAAACAATCGAGGCTTATGATCAGTCTTACCGCTAAAATCGACGCTACGCTTAAGCATAAAAGGATCATCAAAAACCCTACTCTCTCCATCTTTACAACCAGACGAAATCCACCTGCATCATCGCGTAAATTGAAAAGATTTAAGCATGATCGCTAACTAAAATCATCAAAAATCATTATTAACATATCCAATTTGAATCATAACGAAATAGACAGTAGTCCAATAGTGGAAAAAAAAGCTAAAAAATCCTAAACAATCCCAAATTACTGAAAATCAAGTAGTTACAATGAAATCGAAGCTGCGATCGCAAGAGAGAAGAACAAAAAAATCTCACCAGGAAATTTAGCAAAAGAAGATAAGAATTCGAATCGCTAGACTCGTGAATGCATACTTTAATATCTAACAGAGAGCGAAACTCCAGCTTCGGTTAAATCGCTAATATAGTAGAAATTAATTAATTTCTGATTTTGTGATAATTATGAATTAGTCAGATAATAGCGTGAATTAAACGGATATATATATATAATTAAAATGATAAGTATACGGGACGGTGAGATAAGATAGCGTGACAGACTAAATCGACGGTTGTGATATTCGACTTGTGACTGGATACTCTTTAGTGTATAAACACTCCTTATCCAGAAATAGCGTAACTGGTGACTCAGCGATGAGTCAACATTCGATATCTTCTAATGATTCTTATTAAGAGTTGGAGTGGATTAAATTTAAAAATCGTAATATGAAATTAGTTAATATAACATATATAATAATTTATTCTCTTATATCCAAATCAAACCAACCATTAATTACATTAGATCCCACATAATTGTCCATTTTTCTAACTTTTTTTGTATTTGTACAAAGAAATATCTTAATTTATACTCATTGTTAGACTCCGTGACGCAACCAAACACATTTAAAAAAAGCGTAAAAATAATATAGATATATAAAGAAAAAATCCTTCTTTACTTTTATATTTTGTATATTTATTTTTTGCCCAAAAAAAACCTCATATTTTTTATTTATGTGAAAAAAATATAGTATTTGGAATAAATAGGATCATTGGGCTATAATAAGCATTGGGCTTATGAAAGAGCTTGTTAAATTGGGCCTTGAAATTGAGCTCGTTAAAATCTAAATCTTATATATATATTGGAATAATATAATAAAACAAATTAATATATTTGGACCGATCTACAAACAAATATCTTGAAATTTTAGTTCTTTAGACAAAAAAAATGTACTATTTCTAATTCTAAATTATTTCCAATTTCAAGAAAACCAACCAAATCCAGATAGCTACACAAAAATGAAGAAACAAACAAATTTGTCAAAAACTTTATCTTTTTTGGAGAAAGATAAAGATCTGACCTGGAATTTTACTAATTCCTTCTTTAAACTTTGGATAAACAGTAAATTAACCAAAAAAATATCCAAATCTTAATTAATTTTTCTATTCAAAAAAAGTAAATTTCAAGAATATAAAAAAGCAATAAAGAGAAATCCAAAACAAAGAAGAATTACCAGTAGTTGAGAAGCCAAAGAAGAACAAAATTGAGAGCTCGACCTTACCATTAACAATCATATCTTCACCAGTCAAAATCATCTAAAAGTCAACACTTTTGATCCCACACAGAACAATTAAGCTCTTACCCTTTTATAATCACAAAACTAACCTTCAAAAAACAGTATCCACTTCTTCTTCTTCTTCCTCTTCTTCGTCTTCTTCTGCAATTTCTCTGTTTTCTCAAAGATGGGTTTGTTTGGGACGAAGAAGATAGGGAAGTACGAGATAGGAAGAACGATCGGTGAAGGCAATTTCGCCAAAGTTAAACTTGGTTACGACACAACTAAAGGTAGCTACGTTGCTGTCAAAATCATCGACAAAGCTCTTGTTCTTCAAAAGGGATTAGAATCTCAAGTTAAAAGAGAAATCCGTACGATGAAGCTACTTAACCACCCCAACATCGTACAGATTCATGAGGTAATGTCTCTGTTTTCGTCTCTTTTAAAGTCTTGTTTCTTTGATTTTTAATGAATCTTTGGTTTTTTCAGGTGATTGGGACTAAAACTAAGATCTGTATTGTGATGGAATATGTTCAAGGTGGTCAACTTTCAGATAAACTTGTAAGAACAAATAAAGTTTCTTCATTTTTTCATTTTCTGAATCTAATCATTACTGGGTTTCATTTCTTGAAGGCTAATGGGAATAAGATGAAAGAATCAGATGCAAGAAAGCTTTTTCATCAGTTGATTGATGCTGTTGATTATTGTCACAATAGAGGAGTTTATCACAGAGATTTAAAGGTAAGAAATCTCTATCTTTCTTCTAAGTTTGATAAAGAATCTGAGTTTTTAACAAATTGAGTGTTCTTTGCAGCCACAAAACTTGTTAATAGATTCAAAGGGTAATCTAAAAGTATCTGACTTTGGATTAAGTGCAGTGCCTAAGGTAATCTAATTCTCTAATTCTCTATAATCTCTAATTATGTGTAATTAGAGGACTAATTTAAGGTTTTGTGTGATGTGTAATTCAGTCAGGAGATATGCTTTCTACAGCTTGTGGATCACCATGTTACATAGCTCCTGAGGTAGCCATTGAAATCAATACTCAAAATCTTGAAATTTGAAGATTAAGTAGCTGATTTGTGCTTGTTTTTAACAGTTGATTATGAACAAAGGATACTCAGGAGCAGCTGTTGATGTTTGGTCTTGTGGAGTGATTCTGTTTGAATTGCTTGCTGGGTTTCCTCCTTTTGATCATCATACACTTGTGAATCTTTATAAAAAGATACTTAGAGCAGATTACTCTTTCCCATCTAGCTTCACTGTAGATCAAAAGAAGCTAATCTTCAACATTCTTGACCCAAATCCTGAAAGGGTACTTACAAAACAACCTCTGAAGATCACTATTATAATCTTTTGGATTTAAAATTATATGTTTTTGATGCAGCGTATGACATTAGTTGAGATTATTACTCAAGATTCATGGTTCAAGATTGGTTATTCACCAAGTAATCATCAAGTTTTGGACACATTTAAGGTAAGTTCATCACTTAAAATGGTCTCAAACTTCAATAGATTTCTCCAAGCTAAGGTTATGATCTGACTTCTGAGATGAACTCTGCAGGATAATGTAGTGGAGAAGAATGCAGCAGAAGCGTCTTCGAATTTTATAAATGCTTTTCAGTTAATAGCAATGTCTAGTGATCTAGATTTGTCTGGTCTTTTTGAAGAACAGGTTAGTATCTTTACTTTAAAGATTTGAACTTTCATCTTAAACCCCATCTAACAAAGAGATTGATGATTACTTTATAGGATGATAAGAGATATAGAACAAGAATTGGGTCTAAAAACACAGCACAAGAAACAATAAAGAAGATAGAAGCTGCAGCAATTGATGTTAGTTTAGCAGTAGAAAGAGTAAAACACTTCAAGGTTAACTTAGTTTCTTCAGATTTCTTGGATAGATTCATATCTGATTTTTCAACATCTCATAGTTTATAAAATCAACAGGTTAAGATTCAGCCGAAAGAGATAAGAACAAGATCTTGTTGTGATCTGTTATCAGCAGAGGTAATTGAAGTAACTCCGAACAATTGTGTAATAGAGATATCAAAAGCTGCAGGAGAGGCAAGATTATACATGGAGGTAGAAATTACAGAATCATTTAAAAAAAAGAAATTAAAAATTCTTTTTTTTTAATATCTGAAATTGAGATTTTGTTTTTTGTTACGACAGTTTTGTCAGAGCTTATCGAGTTTACTAACTGCGGAAGTAAGTTGAGAAGCCATGGTTTGATAGGTGACGTGGAGATTAAGCAACAAAAGTAGAGATAAAGAAAGGAACAAGATTCATTAAAAATTAATGAATAAATATGTTTTTTGAATTATTAGAGTAAATAAAAAATGTTTAGAATTTCAAATGAGTAAATAAAAAATTTTGATTAATGCGTATTATATAAATATTAAATCTTTAATTTTTTGTTTGTTATTAACTAGAAAACAAATCACTTAAAATAATGATTAACTTCTGTCATTTCTATAATTAAACTTAATTTAACATTTTTAGGTAAGATAATTAAAGAAAATAAATGAAGAAGAAAGAATAAGTTGTTGACTTTTAGATAAGTTCGACCGGTGAGTGAATTGTTGAAGCTCGTGATTCATGAGGACAGAATGTGTATTCACTTCATCTTCTCAACAACCGATAATCCAATTCTTTTAAATTTTGTTTTATATTATTTTTTTATACACATTTTTAATATTTTTCTATATTTCTTCTTTATAGCTGGAATCTTTATTGTCATTATTAAAGTTATTTTTCTTTCTCAATCATAAAATCTTTTAAACAAATTTTTGTAAGTAGAAAAAAAACTATTGAAATATTATTTTATTGCGGAGACAATTCAAATGCATGAATATAAAAAAAACTTATGGTTTGATTCATGAACTAAATTATTACTATTGTATAGATGATTCTTGCAAAAATTTAAGAGTTACAAATAAATATTTAATTTCTAATATGTTAGAACCTAGATATCTTTCGAAGAAAATATTTAATATGTAATCAATTTTCCATTATAAAAAAACTGAATTCGAAATCTCATGTCGAACCATTTTCTTTTAAGAATATCCAAATTAGAAGCATTTTTATGGGCTACAAATATTTTATTTTATTGATTGAATTTTGAGAAAGGTTGCAATCTATATAATTTTTGTTTTTATTGTAAAATTAAAAAACGTCATGAATAATCGGCAATTTATTTTGCAAAAGTTTTTCTCTGCTTTTCATGCTTTTTGTGGATATTTATTCAAAGGTGGTTAAATTTGACAATAATAATCGGCAAAATTTTAAAAATAAATATCAAGATATTTGTTTTCCAATTGGTCCCAAGATACTAATTTGTTTTTATTCATAATTATATATAAAAAAGTTTTTTGTGTGCACTTTTTGAATACTTTTTGCACCAATTGCATTTTCAAGTTTTAGCTTTTCGAGATATATATATATATATATATGCTATACGTCTCTTATAAATAGATAAATTTTTGTTCGTATATATACATAATAATACAAATTTTAATTTCTTACAAATAGAAAATATCAAAGTAAAATATTAAAAGCTTATAAACCTAAATTTAGCTTTTTTTTCCTTCTAATTTATGTTTAATGCATAGTTTAAACAAAATAACATCAAAGAAAGAAAACAAACATGAGTTGTTTTATCTATATATCTTAATTTCTATATAGTATATAATAAGATGCCACTAATTATGAATATATAAATAGTTTAACGTGTTCTCACATTACATTTTTTGTCAAACGAGATAACTTAATTAACTATTAAACAAAACGTGCAAAGCAAAATTTAAAATTTCATCATTTTTAATCATTTAATTCTTACCTCTTACTTTTAATCAATGTAAGTTTTGAACCAAAAAAAACTTTAATTTAAAAAAAAACTCACTTGATGATTGGTTAAAGATGTTTACATAATTAGGCCACTCAACAAAATTTTGAAGACATAACCATTAAGATTAAAACATAATCAGCAACAACAACAACAACATTACATGACTCATATCAAATAAAATCGCTCGGAAATTTTGATTTCACGAACTAATTTAAAACATAAATTATAAGTAACTCAAAATAAAAAAAAATAAAAAAATGAAAACGGTCTTAGTAAGGTCTCTCACCGACGTAGTTACCGGGTGGGTCATAGTTACAAGTAATGAAAACTCCGGCACCGTTCGCACAAACCACACGTGCGCATCCAAGGCGTTTAGTTTCACGCCACACGATTTGAGTGTAATGACCACACATTCCATTTCCTTCACACGCGTTGGTCATGTGGTTGTATGATCTACCTTCTACTATCCATGATTGAACTGCAAATGTTGCAGACCAATCAGAGCCACTTCCCCAGAATATGTTTTCACCGTATGGTCCGGTTGAGTGAGTCATTGCGCAGTCGTATCGTCTTTGGTTAGCCCACCATGTTGCGTAGTTAGCGAGTCTAGTGTCCCAAACCAATGGAGGCAAGCCTGATATTGGACCGGTTTGCAAACGTTAGGAGATATATTTTTGGATTTTTTTTTTTGGTAGTTATAAGAATAAATTTTGATTAATATGTTTCGAAAAAGTTTTGAGGATGTTAGGATTTTATTGAAATGGAAATGAATTAACAATAATATGTAAGAATACACAAAATAAAATGACGAAAATTCATTTACTTTTTATGTTTTGATTGAAAATGTAATAAAAAATTGAAGTAAAATTGTGAAAAATGTAGAGAAATTGGCTGTTTTACACATTTAAAAAGCATTATTTAGTTTTTTAGACCCATAGACATTTGGGTTAAAAGAAAGACTAAATTACTCTTCCACACATCTAAGTATCTTTTTAGTTGACCTAATGGGTTTAGGATTTCGGGTTTAGGGTTTAGGGTTTAGGTTTTAGGGTTTAGAGTTTAAGGTTTCAGGTTTAGGGTTTTGGGTTTAGGGTTAAAGGTTCAGGGTTTAGGGTTTCGGGTTTAGGGTTTAGGGTTTCGGGTTTAGGGTTTAGAGTTTAGGGTTTCGGATTTAGGGTTCCGGGTTTAGGGTTTAGGATAAATAAATTACAGGGGCATTATAGTCATTGTTAATTATGTGGTGTCTATTTTACTAAAACTGAATTTCAAATGTCTATAATACTGAAAATGTATATGAAATGTTTATTTTGTTAAATTTCCCAAAAATGTATTGTTTTTATCTTGAAAACCTACAATATTTAATATTTTATAACAATTTTTTTTAAACTAAAGTAACTAATATTAATATATGGAGGGGATATGAAACAATTCATCCATTGTTAATTGATTTGAGTTCAAAACTCATAATTTATGTTCTCTTGTGATATCATTTTTTTCTTAATTCAAACAAACATAATCTATATAATCGATAGAAACCAGAAAAATGAGATTTCCTTTGAAACTACATCATATGAAAAAAATTTGTTAACACTCAGATATAAATTTGACAAAAACATATAATTTTTTTTTATATATGTTGGAATCTCACGTTGGAAATGACCAATTTAAGTAAGTAATATATAAATCTATATGGACTATTCCACTTATTACTAATTGGTTTTGAGTTGAAACCTCATTCTTACAAAATACAGTTTTGTAATTTTTATGAATTAAAATTGATATTTATGGATAAAATGTACCTAGACGAGATCGAGCAGCGTTATGCGGGTCAAGGAATTGTCTAGCGAGTGAGCCAGCGGGAGGTTTCGGGGTATATGGAGGCTGATAAGCCGGAGGCTTGGGGCTATAGGGAGGCTGATAAACCGGAAGCTTAGGGCTAGGGATCGGCGGTGGCCTAGTTTGGTAATAGTCTGCATTGGCAGCAACCAAAAGAAGTGAAATGGTGAAGACAATGACTTGTGTCGCGACCATCTTTAATTTTGTGGTGTTTGGCTAATCAAGGAACGCCTTTGTTGGATGGTGAATTGAAATGTAAATGGTTCGTCGTTATTTATAACTTATGTTTTTTTTTTTTGTGAATTAATTAAATATAACTTTTGGACCTTTGTAATTAAGGAGCTAAGTCAACTACTATATACATTGTGGCATCCATGTTCGATTATGGTTACCACTCTTTTATTTATGTTTTGATTTTGTAAATTGGAGTTTAATTAAATTTGTCAATTGGCGTTTTTAATATTTTTTTGGTATTTTTTTTTAACGTCTATATATTTTTGGTATTTAATTTATGCATGTATATATATGAATTACTTAATCAACTAATATGTGTGTGTTTTTTATAAGTAAAAAAAAAACTTGTGTTCAATTTTTATTTTATAAAATTAAAAATAAACTTGTTATTTTCAATTATTGTTTAATGCATAATGGAACTGTATGAATTTAAATTTGATATATGAGTTTCCGTCGAGGTGTATCATGTAAATATTTTTTTTTTATAGTTCAATGAATTTATTTCATTATCAGATTTTTATAAATATGTTTACACAAAATTTTGGATACATTTAATTTTTAGTGTACTTATAATTAATAAATTATTTGTAATAATGTACTTATGTAATTTAATATTTGTATAACTTGCTATGTTAAATATCATAAAAAAAAGATGAATTGTCAAAAATAGCATCTTAAAGTGCTATATTTTCATTTTTAGCACTCTTCTTTCCCTTCCAAATGAATGGACCATAATACCCTTATTTTAATCAAACTAATAATTAGCATACAGTTTACATACGGTTTACATACAGTTTACATACGGTTTACATACAGTTTAGAGACGGTTTACATACGGTTTACATACAGTTCACATACGGTTTATATACAGTTTCACTACAAGAAAACAACTCGAAAGCGACGCGGAAAACGTAGCTAAAAGGTATCTAAGCGTTGCTTTTATTGCCTTAGCGACGTTTTGCGACTCAAAAAACGCGTAGCTAAATCGTTGCTTCTGGGGGTACCCATTCGTAACTTCGTGGCAAAGTGTGTCAACATGTGCTACGAATTTTCTACTGGTTTGCAACTACGGATTCGTAGCTTGTTGCCACGAATAGCGACGAGGTCTGCGTAGTGGCAAGGAGTAGCTAATGTTGCAACTATTAGCAACCCGTGATTAGTATCTATTGGTTGCAAACTTTAGCAACTAACTGTACGTAGCTAGTAGTAGCAAGA
>KE152106.1:370700-401026 GCA_000411095.1 Aethionema arabicum | reverse complement strand
TTACATACAGTTTACATACGGTTTACATACAGTTTACATACGGTTAATAATTTTAATAATTAAATGGCATAAAAGGGGTATTGTTGTCCATCTAGGAATCCAAAATGACATTTTTGTAAGAAATGTCATTTCAGTGCCATTTTTGCTAAAAAACTTATTAAAGTGTCATTTTTGCAAATCCCCTAAAAAATGTTAGAATTAAACTAAACTTTTAATAATCAATGATAATAATAATTTTAAAAAAGGTATATATGTATACATATCGATCAAGGGAGGTGGAAGGATATTGTAATTTATTTGTTAATATCAAGTGGCACAAGAAAAAGGTGGTCGTCCATGAATAATTTATTTCAGTTGAATTTAACCTATTGTTATATATACACACATATTTTTAAATTGATGTGGATATTAACAATATAAAATGCATAGTAGAGGCAAGATTATTCGATATATACGAATATAACCGGCCCAAAAATGTTCCCGTCAAGGACTTTTATCAATTGATTTTTTTATTTACAAAATCTACTTCTCATGTTAATTTAAACACAACAAGGCTTTATTATATACAAATGGAAAAATAATTTTTAGTCAAATATACAAAAGTATTTTACTTTCTAGTTGGAGAAAATTAATTAATTAATTTTTATTCGCTTACGCTTCCTTGTCTTGCCACGTCACTCTCCACCACGCGCCGCATCTTAATATTGGGCCTTTTGTAAATGAAAGTGCGATCAGGCCCATGTCTTTATGGGCCCATTTTTAATTTACGGAAACTGACCCATTAAGTGTTATATAATCTTTTTTTTTAAACGAAGGAATTTCTATGTAAAGATAATCTATATTTAGAATTTTAGATTCGTTGGAATGATTTATTTTGTGATTAAATGTCAATAATTTAATTTCGATCTGACCTGATATAAAATTAATTTACAATCAATAAAATATATATATAAGAAATTTTACTAATGAAAAAAAATATATTAATTAATAATTTACATTATTATCCACAACGTCGTTACAATATATATGAAAAAAAACTATGAAAAAACCCCCATTTTCATCCTCCACATGCTATAAGCTTATGAACGTAATAATAACACATATTTGATCAATATAATAATAATAATAATCCAATCCTATAGTTACATATATGTGCATTATATATATAATACACATATATATACACATAATTTACACACTGTGGTAACTCATCTGAGCATAATCTTGAAGCATAACCATCCCTTGATCTGTTGTATTCTGATCAAGAACCGAAGCTGATCCCCATGAGCTCGACGACGTCGTTTTCTTCTCTAACTCCACTTCTGACCACCAATTAGATCCATTCACTAACTCAAACTCATTCCCCACTTGAAACAATTCCTTAGAACTTCTACTCATTAGCCCCATGTTGTTATGATCATGAGAAAACCCAAAATTAGGTTGAAAATCTTGATTAGGGTTTGGAGAATTCTCTATGATCTCTGAAGATGAATTCTGAGTGTAGTGATCATAAAGAGGAGAGACTCCATTGTTGTTGTTATTATTAACTCCTAAGGATTGGAAGGTTTCTTGAGATGCAAGTTTAGGGTTTTGATTCGGTTGAGGAGTCTGCAGCAAAGGATGAAGCTTGGGCCACAAGATAGGGTTATTGTAGAAGCTAGAAAAAGGACTTTGTAGATTTTGAAGCTGCATATGAAGTTGAAGTCTTTCCATGGCTGAATTACTTAGATTCTGAGGACTTTTGTTGTTATTGTTATTGTCAGTAGAATCAGAAATTGAATCTTGACGATTCATTTGTTTTTGTCTTCCAAGTAATTTCTTCTTCAATTTTGTGTTCCAATAGTTTTTAATATCGTTATCTGTTCTTCCAGGAAGTTGAGCTGCAATTATAGACCATCTGTGACATAACAAATTCATATAAGATATAATAATAATTAAATAAAAATGTTTTGTAAGAGAATTCAGTGATTAAGTTCTTGTTTCATAGAGATAAATGTATATAAGTGCTTACAAAAACATTAAAACAAGAAGAAAGAGACAATAAAACCCTAAATTTTAGAGCATGAGAGCATGTGTTTCAGCATATGTAAAGATTCATAGACAAAATGTAAAAAGACAATAATTAATAATTAACTTTAATTTAAGTACTGATCTAGAAAGAGATGAATTTTGATATTAAGTAATTAATTAAGTATTTAATTAGTAAATTAATTAGATTACTTACCGGCTTCCAATGCTGATGTAAAGACTCAAGATTATACTATCTTCTTCCTCAGAAAATCCACCATGTTTTATGTTTGGTCTTAAATAATTCAACCATCTTAATCTACAACTCTTACCACATCTCTTCAATCCTATAAATAATACAATACAAAAACATCAAAATCACACAATTAAAAAATATACATATATCAGTCAAATCAAGATAAGTGTTTATTTAAATGCATATTTTTTGTATTTCAATTTATGAGTCCGGTTTGTGGTTGAAATGAAAAAAAAACATATTTTCACCGATTATGAATTCGAAATTATAAATCTTGATTGATATAACAAGATTGGGTTAAACAACAATAAGCAATTTAATTGAAGATTAGGAGTAGAATAAATACCTATTTTTTGAGGTAAAGCGATCCAATTACCACCGGTACCAAATTTATCGATATAATCTTTAAGTTTGATATCTTCTTCAGGCGACCATGGCCCTTTCTTCACGTTGGCTTTATCGCAGCAAGGTGCTCTTCCCATTTTTTTTTTTTGTTCTTACAAATATTTTCTTGATTTTGTTTCTTGATGATATGATGATGATGGTGAAGTTAATGATGATGAAATGATATAATGCTTGAAGAGGATGATTTATAAAGACAAGAAAAAAGGATATTAAATTAGTATTATTATTATAACTAATTATAACAACAAAAAAGTAAATAATTAAAAAATATTTATGAAGTCTTCTCCGCGTTTTGATTTTAATTTTTTTTTAATAAAAAATGTTCAACTTCAACCCTAATTATTTTCTTTAGCTAGGGCTCTTGTCTTCCTACTTTTTGGATTAGTTTTCCTAACCTTTTTAGTTTTTAATTATTTTCTGAAAAAAAGTAAAAAAGTTTTCTGATTTTTATATTCATTAACGTGAAGAAACACTTGCGTGAAAAATTGTCAAATTGCATCAAAAACACTTTATAAAAAAATATATTTAATTAATAGATGAAAGGGCAGGAAACACACCATATATAATGTATATCTTCTTGGTTTTGTCGTGACTTGAGTTGAAATGTTCCCTTATGTTACCAATCAAATGCAATTAGCTCTTTTAGTTAATTATCAAATATATATGTTGTTCTTGAATTTCGTCAAATTGCTACGGAGTTATTTTTATGTTATAAAATTATAATTGCTATGGAATTACATATATAAATAAAATTATTACGTATATTTGCATGTGTTTGAATCTAATATAAATAGATCATTAAAAAAAATTAATTTGACCGAAAATTGCGGGCAGACTATGATGGTAAGAAATTGCAATAAATGAAGATGAACTTTTTAGTTTAGAACAATAATTAAGATGATAATCACTGAGTAATTACTTTATTTTTTATTTTTTAATTGATTTAATATATATCACTAAAATTTAGTAATTTCTAATCAATTTTAATTGTTAAGCCTATGCAATAATTTTTGTACATATATTTTGATTAAATAAAATGCATCTTAAATTTGCAGGAAATTTGCATCTTATGGTTATGGTAATAATTATTATGTAACATCTAAAATATGATATGACATATATATGAGTAAATGTCTCTATAGATATATGTATTATTATTTTTTTCTTTTTCGAAAATGTGTGTATATATATGTGTGAAAATTCGTGTGTGGTAAGGACAAACATCAAAGTCGAGAAGACAAAATATGGTTAAAGACTCGTTACAAAGCAATTTTGACTTCATCTCAAAGTAAACATCAGTTTTCATGTATATATATATATATATAGTCCATTAAATAATTTCTCTAAATTTTATTCTAGAAACTCTTCTTCTTTGACTTATTTTTTTTTGTAAATTCTTCTTTGACTTATAGTCTCCTTTATTTTTATATATGTCGTATATTTTCAACTTCAAAAAGAATTGGATAGAAAATATGCATATGTATATTATTTAACCTTTTGGTATTTAAATTTACTGTTTAGCTATTTAATGGATGACTACTACCAATAAAAAAATAATATAATTTTTACTTATGTAGTAAATAACTCATACGTTTTTTTTAATTAGATGGCGGCTATTTATAATGATTAATATTACCATCAAACAATTATTTTTAGTTGTATATATATATATACTGTAGATATATATATATATATTCATTTTAAAAGATTTCTTAAATTATTTAATATGAGAAAAGTATTTATTTCAAATAAAAAAATGGGTAGTTTCTTTAAGATGTTTATAACACTATATACTTTTCAAAACTATATTATATAAGTCATCTTAATAAATGATTATTTTGTAAAGAACTATGGCTTTTCCAACTTTGCAAGAGTTACATTTCATATGATCAAAGTAACTCAATAAATATAATTATGTATCGTTATAATTAAGGGTTTTATATTTTGTTGAGCGACAAGAAATTATATTCATTTCACATATAAGTTTATGTTTTTTTTTCTTATAATTGTATGCTATTATTTTTTTTTTGTAAATAAACATTTATATATAAACTTCTAATCGTGGAAATTGATTTGTGGGGAGACTATATTTTAATCAAAAAGAGAAGCTTAATTATTAAAGTATAATTGATCGGAACAACCAGACAAACGTACATTAATTGACCTTGATTTATCACAGATTTTTAAATATTTATTAGTAAATGATTTAAAATTAGTGAGTTAAATAATCAAGTGAGATAAGGAACCACAACTATGCAAGAAAATAACAAGAGGAAAACATCAAATTTTCAAAAAGGAGCAACTAATATTCTGCATAATTTAATATCCTATCATATAATAATAAAAAATATTCTGTATAATTTAATATATAACATAGAAATATTAAAAAAAAAATTGAAGACACCAGGAAATTCAGAGCTTTATATTGAAGAAAATCAAGTGTTTCTTGTTGTCTTTTTTAAAACCTTAGAATCTATGCATTTGACAAATCCCCAAGCTCTTTATAACAATTATAGTCCGAGCTGGTTATAATTAGTGGTTACTTAATTGTAGATATTTTAGATATAATAGAGTTTTAATTAATTTAATTGTCATTCATTTTCTTTGGGGCTTTGGCATTTTTTTAAGTTATTTTTTCTTGTAAAAAGTTTTGTTATATTTCCTAACAAGTAAGATAAGATTTGAGTTTGGCTAATTTATTAAAAAAAATTGTCTAAAGTTTGGCTGATTATATGTTATAAAGATTTTTTTTTACTAACAAAACAATAATGCGAGAAAAGGTTAACTCAGGATAACTCATCATAACGTCACTTAGTTTGACTAATCCATTACTGATCGCAATTTCCTATGCAATTAGGCGGTAAATGATTGCTAGCTTTTATAATTTTATATATAATTGAAAAATATTACTACAATATTAAACATAACATTAGCCGTTAAAAAGATGCTGAAAATATCACTAAAATACAATTAAAATTATTTTATATTGATATAGGTTTCTCTAACGTTCTCGACATCACAATAGTGCTTATACGTTATATAATATAAAATCGATTTTGACAATGAATAAATAAATTTATATAATTTGTGTTTTCTTAATACGTTCCATCGAAATATATAATAACAATTGAATTATTTAACATAAGATTTAATATCTTAGAGTAACTTAAACTCCACTATTATAATAAAGTTCGCAGATTTATAATTCAGAAACATTTGAAAACAAATAAAGAATATAATATTTTAATTTCTAATATAATATTTTGTATATTATCAATATAAAATTGTTAACAAATTGAAACGATATAATAGCATCATACGATTAAACAATCAACGAATACTGAATATAGTTAAATAAAAAAAATTATAATACCACATTCGTTTTTATTGGTTCCAATAAATTTTCGTTTTTGAGGAAAATAATAATATGAATATATTGGACACGTGTGGGGGCATACGTGTGAGTTTGACCAAAGGGATATAAAGTCAATAGCGCGTGTTAGGTGTTGTATTAAGATTAAAGAAGTAATAAACAAAAACATTTATAGTATATGTTTTGTATAATTAAGAGAAAGACATTTGTTCCTTTGATGGTGTCACGTATCTTGACACCTTACACTTAAATTACTATTACGACTTAATTTCCCAATTCAACCTTTAATTATAATTTACTCAACCATATTATATAATTAGTCTTATATATACAGATTTTTTAATTTGCTTAAATTAAAGTTAGGTGCTATAAAACATAATATTTTGGTATTTAATGCTTAGTCGGCCTTTTATAGTAAAGTTAGTGTTTGTGCTATAATTAATTATTAAAAACAATGTTAATTTATAAAACTAAAAAAAAATGATTTTTAATGATATTTTATTATTTGAACCTGTAAATAAAAACGCTAAAAAATTTATTCATTTTTCTGTCTCATTGAATATATAAGTGGCAAATATAAAAAAAATAATTAGCAAGCATAGAAATGAGCTAAATATTAAATTTTTTTTTCTATTCTATTCACTAAGAAACAAATATTTGTGGAATGTAATTTTCCATTTTCAATTAACATATTACTAATTATAGTTTAATTAGATTCCAATTAATTTCAAGAGACGAATGAACAAGTTTATGAGATCTGAAACATTGGCTATGAGTATATTATTGAAATATTGATAAATTATACCGCAATTTTTCAAGATTTTTATTGAATTTCGTATAAATTAGAGAAGCTTTATCTTTTATAAGAAACTAGATAGAATATCAAATTATAATTAAAGATAATATTCATTAATAGTATCAATCTGCCCAATATTAATTATTATTTTTATTGTTAAACCCAATGATTAACATAACACAAATTTAAAATAAAAATTAATAATTGGTTAGAATTATGTTCTGTGAACAAAGAAGATACGACATTGGAGTTGATAAAATGTTCATGCTTTTAATTCTTCTCCTACTTCACTTACTTAGTTTTTTAATTGATAAGGAATCAATCAATATAAGATCTTTTGGTATATTATAGTGAGCTGACTTTTCATATACAATACTCTCATCTTTAGATAAAGAAAGATCCTCTTTAATTTAATAATATAATTTAATCAATTTCAATGTTTTTATATATTAAATTAAGAATCAAACAAAATATTATTAGAAGTCAAACCTAATAAGTACTAACTACTTAGAGAGAAAGAATGATTTCAAGTCCTGTCACAATTTGTTCTCATCTCTTCAGTGTTGTGTTTTGGACTTGCTCCTTGGTTTGGTTACTGTGGACCCTTTATTCATTACCTAACCACATCTCTTTCTTCTAAGCCCTAAACCCTAAACCCTAAAACTCTAAACTCTTAAACCCCAAACCCTTAAGTCATTAACTAACCTCATCTCTCTTCTTAATCCTAATTTCTCATCAAACAGTGAATTTTCATTACAAAACACACATTTTTGTTTATGAAAATTTTCTTCATAAAACTTTAATATTTTAGATCATATATACAAAATATGATGCAATTCTCTGCAAATTTTTAAGCCAATTTCAAAACCATATAATTTTTTTTATTAAAGAATACGACGAAGGTATTTTTTTTATCAAAAATATCTTAGAATAAAAGTTGTTTACAAAAAGTCAATACTGAAAATAAACTCATAATAATACTTCAATTCCAATCAAAGATTTTAAGAATTTTAACCATTCTAGTAAAAAAAATGTCGAAGAATCAAAATGTTAATAAAATTTATTTCGTAGATTACTGAAATATTAAAATTTCCAACATATAAATACATTAAATTTCTCAATAAATTTTCATTTTATAGAATTGATCATTAATTTCATAGACAGATTATTAGAAGCTTAAAATGTCCAAATATAAATACACTAGTATACACACTTTTATAATAATAATAAAAAAATATAATATTAAAAATTTTAAAAATAACAAAAAAATAATAATAACGTATGCCCTTCTTCTTCTTCACCCACAAATTCTATATACAAAAAAAAAGAAAAAAAGGAAGCAGACTTGAATGATGATCATGAAATGCAACCAACACATTGCTTGATCAAAATGAGACAAATTCAACACAAACATATATATATATATACCCATAATACCCCTGTAAAACGTGAATATCGCTTTCCTTTTAACTCTCAAACCGCTACTAAACTCATGTTTTCGCGTTTCAACCGCAAACTGAGTGGTTACTTTATAATAGGCTTACTATACTTTTTATAAAAAAAAATCCAAGTATAAGCCCTCCTTTTATATCTTCACCATCATCAATTCATCATCATCATCATCAATCATCAATCAACATCCTCCTTCATTTATCATCATCATCTTCTTCTCTTTATTTTAAGTTCATTGCAGCAGCCATGTTTCTGAGTTTCTGAGAAATCTCTGCAAAAGATGGTCTCTCTGTAGGCTCTGACGCCCAGCAACTTTCCATTAAACCTTTCCACTCTGGATCACACCATTGTGGGATTTTTGGACGCAATGTGTTGTTCACTATACCTCCTGCATTTATACAAAAATACCAATCAATTTCTCTAAATTCCATTAACCAAATTATGTTAAAACCAGAAACTTTTAGTTGAAACATCTACAAAATTGGTACAAAAAAAGTGATTTTACCAATTATAGAAGCACAATGCATATCTGCGTAAGGTTCTTCACCAGTCAGCAATTCCCACATTACAATCCCAAACGAGTAAACATCAATCTGTTGCATTTTGTATACAAAAAAAATAGACTTGGTTAGTTTTGTGTTACTAAAGATGGATAAAAGCTGCAAACTTTGGGAGAATTGTACCTTCTCAGACACCATGTTACTTTTGCCACTTAAAAGCTCAGGTGCCATCCATGGCAGCGTCCCTCGCACACCTCCTGACACTAAAGTTTTCTGTTTCACCTTTGATAAACCCAAATCGCCGATCTGAAAGAAATGATTTGTTAGAGTATTATAAGTTTGTTCTTCATACAAAAGATCATTTTGTTGAGAGATTAGATAAGGAAACCTTGCAAATTGGACGCTGAGGATCCCTCATGTTTACAAGAAGATTCTCGCACTTTAAATCGAAATGAACTATGTTCTTTCCATGTAAATATTCCATCCCAAATGCAGTATCCATCGCTATAATCAGTCTTTTGCGACGATCAATTGTTCTACAAGTATAAGAGCACAAACCAATGTACTGTAAGATACTGAATTCTAAGAAAAGAACATGAAGATGTGAATCATATAGTACCTGTCCTTCTTCTGAAGGAACTGTTTCAAAGATCCGTTAACCATGAACTCTGCAACAGTTGCTAAAGAACCATCAGGACCGTCCCGAACTATCCCATAGAACGATACAACGTTTGGGTGATGCAATGAACTCAATAACAGAGCTTCCTTCCAGAAATCTTCAATCTGTAACAGCAGAATAAGATTAGTTTTGATGAAATTGACAATGGATTTGACATAAAGGGGTTAAATTTATACCAAACGTTCCCTTTCAGAAGGTTTGCCTGCAAAGCAACTGGCTTTTATTCTCTTTATTGCAACATCTGAGCCTTTCCATTTGCCATGATAAACAGATCCATATGTTCCTGAACCTAGTTCTCGAATCTCCTCTAGATCATCGTTTCTTATAGTCTAAGTGAAGAAGGTAAAAACAAAGTCAATAAGGCCAAGAGTGGAAACCAAAGACCGAACTTTTTTCAGTTTAAGTTTGTACAAAACCTGTAATCCCCTGGAGAGTGCTTCAGCTTCAGCCTTTGTTGGTTCAATCTTGAAATTGTTTGGATTATCGCCATCTGAATCCATCTCAGGTTCGTCTTGAGCATTCTGGAAGACATAACAATCAGAAGAAATAAGTATATACATATGAGTTACAAAAAAAGTATACACTAATGTAGTCATAACAGGTTAGAATCTTGTAATACTCACCACGTGCTCTGATTTGTCTAGAGGTGATTCTTTTTCAACCAAATCTGGCTTTTTTACAGGATTGTCGCCTTCTTCAGGATGAGCTTTGACTTCAGCAGCTCCTTCTAATGCAGCTCTCTTCACAGATTCAATTAACTCAGGCAAGAAACTCAAACGCTCAACAGATAACTCTGCTCCTTCAGGTGGAGTAGAAGGGTTAACTTCTATCAAGTTCTGTGTATCATTAGCATTCCATGCGTTAGTTTCACAAGCTAAGGGCTGAGGTTTCTCTAGCTTAGTAACACCATCTGATGCACCGGCGTTAACATGGTTAAATTGTTCAACTCCCTGAGCAACCTTGGTTTCCACAGGCCTCACCACTTCAACACTGTTTGGTGTCTGCGTGATCGGTACAGCGTTGAGATTTGGCTGTAACAAGGGACCTGACAAAGGGTCCAGCCCCTGTAGATATTCGTTGGGAACAGTGGGGTTCTGAGATGGCACCCAATTTGGGTCTATAGGAAAGGCTCTATCTTGAAAGGGGGGATTATGTGAGTAAGGCTGGGCTGGGGAAGCCATTCCATCAAAGCCTGAAATCTGCTGCGGAGTACCGACTAAACCACTTTGGTTTTCCACTCCGATAGAATACCTAGGAGTCGTCTCTATAGGACCTCTGATAACAGTCTGGTTAACCGCGCCATTGACCTGCATAGGCAAACCTGGTGCACCAGCTATATGGTTTGGAACGTTCTGCCAGATACTTTGCTGCTGGTTCATTTGGCTATGACTTCCTGAGTGGATACTTTCAGGTCCTGGAGCGTAGAGATTCCCATAACGAAACTCAGCAGCCGGGTTGGGAATACCACCAAGAGTTTTATCATGAAAACCTTCATTGGAAAGTTCAAGTCCAGCTCGGTGTTGAGTATAGCCAGATGCTCCATGGTGACCATCAATAGGATTCACATGGCCAAGAGGGTAATTCATCCCAGGACCATCAAGAGGGTAGTGATCATTAGGTCTTCCAACCGCAGACAAGTGTGAATTAGGATTAGGATTAGGATTAGGATTCGGATTAAGCTGCTGTTGAACCATCCATCCTCTTTCATGACCCAAAGATTCATTTGGATAAACTCCATGATGAGGTGGACACTGAGCACAATGAGCCGAAGAAACTGGTGGAAATCCATTGCCAACATTAGCCTGCTCCAAATGCTGAGGGTTCCTATGAAACGGTACACGGCAATTTTCACATACATTACCCCCTTCATAACTACTTGGACCATGAAGTACATTACCAGGAAAACCTCCCTTACTATCAGATGGCATTGCTCCAGCTGGAACCCAAACCACACTATCAGGAACAACTTGAGGCTGATGGTCATAGAAAGGATGATGACTAGCTTGCGCCCTTGCGTAATCCTCTGGCATTCTATCGAATCCTTTATCAGACATTTCCCCATATCCCATACGATAACGAGCAGAAGAAGGTGAAGATGGAAACTCCTGAAAGGGTCTAGCATCATGATGACCATGGTGCCGTGGAGAATAGTAAGGACTCCATGTACCTTCTACCTCACCATACCTCTGCGCCAGCATCTGCCCTGAACCTACACGTGGAATTCTAAGCTGGTGTAGATTATACTGAACAGCAGGTATATCACTACTCCTCTGGCTATGTAAACCACCACCGCCACCACCAGTCTCAATGTTCAACTGATTAAACATTGGGTCTATCGTATGTAAATCATCTAAAAGATTAAGACGAGGCGATTCAGGATGCTGCAGCTTCCTAAACTCTGGTCCGTCGTTTAAATTATTAAGAGCATCTACATATCTCCTCTCAGATTCCCTCTCATCACGTTCCACATAATGCGTCGAACCCTCTTGTTCAGGAGAAGAAAACAAGAAGATTCTAAGTCTAGTGAATCCATCTCCAGAACCTAACTTATCATATTCCTCCATCATATTCGTCACATCATCATCATTCACCACTGAAACTAAAGCATCAAGATCCTCATCAGGCTGCTGGTATTTCAACACTGCAACGCCATCATAAAGCTCTCTCATTTTACTCATCAATTCTTCATACCTAATATCTCTATTCACGCTCACAATTCGTGTCTCACCACCAACGTATCTCAATTTCCCGTCCTGAGGACGCGGTAATATACTCCCTAAGAAGCTACATAGGAACTTAACACGATTAGATTCATCGTTTGAGCTTGAGACTGGACTAGTGACAGAAGATGAGTTCGCTGAACAGGAATCCATGGTGAATCTCCCAGTTTGGTTCTTGTTCTGTTCTTGATCACCGGTTTGCTTATTACACATGGGAATTCAAACTAGTCGATTTATCGACTTCGTACCAAATATCGAAACCACGATGACAATAGAATTCCCAAGTTGTTACCAAACAAAAGCTGAATTGATTGTCCATTTACACGTTGATGGAAGAATCCTCACAAAAAGCATCAGCACCTCTCTGGAAAACAAATAGAAAATACATAAACTTTCGATGACCCTTTTGGTGTGAAACTGTAAATCTATTAAACAACGATCAGATGAATATAAAGAACATGAACCAGTTACCTAAATTCTCGGAGGATAGAACAAAAAACAGGAATTTCCAGAAACCCTTAATTAAAAATGCCTAATTGAATGAATAAATGATGCTCCGAACCTTCGATTTCCGCACTCTGATCTTTCTCGGGTAAAATGACTCAGACAAAATCTGAATTGAATCGGGAAAAAAAGGGGTAAAGAAAAAGATACCCGATTGAAGAGAAAACCCAGAAAAAGGATTTAAGAGTGGGAAATTCGTGTGAAATAAAAAGGGATTTCGATTAAGATGAAGAAATAATAAAGAAAGAGCGGCGACGACAGAGCTTCTTGATTTGATGAGGAGAAAAGGAAAAATTGAAATGCAAAATCAAAAAAAAAGGAAAATTTTATTTTTTGTGTTTTCTGAGATTTTCTTTTTGTGCTTTGAAACTAGAAGATGCGATGCGTCTCTACCGCCAGGTAGCAATCCACGTGGCGTCTCCTTAATTAATTATATTTTATTTCCTTTTCTTTAATTTTCTCCTCCCACGTCAAGGCTTGGCATATTCATATTATAAGCATATGCTTCTTAATTCTGCAGATTCCTTGTGCGGCCACCGCCACTGCGCGTGTACTTCACCCGCTTTTAAATGTGAAATTGTATTTTGTATATATAAGTGTTTAATGGATATCAAGTTTTTTAAAAGTGATCTTATAAATAGTAATTATATATTGGGACTACGCTTAAAAAAAAAAGTAATTATATATTGGGATTCTAATACTAGAATAAAAAAAAATTCAACCCACGGAGCTAACGCGCTGAGGCTTGAGTTTCACTTTCACGTGACATGTCACATGGGGTACGTCTGCGTCACGTGCAACCCAATCATATTGCGACAGTTGGCACGGTTTTCAAAGCGTCACCAATCACTATACAGAATTTATGTGCGGTATTTATACTTTCCTTTGTTTTTAATGTTATATGGAGTGTATAAATTAACAATTATGATAACTAAATCATAGAAAAAAAATATACAAAAAAATTGTCCACGTACTAAGAGTTAATTCTAATGTTAGTTTATTAAAAAAATCTATGCAATGTTCTAGCCGTTAGAGTTACGTTTTTAAATACATTTGTACGTTATGCGTCATCAATTTTATTTTAATTTTTTCAAAATATTTTATTTTATATTTAGTAATGTGTAGTTAGGCCTAATCTGTATGGGCTGCTGGCCCAGGTTTATCCCATATCAAATAACAATGTTTCGGCCCAGCCCATTAACAGAAGTTGCAGTTGATCTGATCAGGAAAGCAAATACCAAATTTACCCTCAAACTACGACTATTCAAGTTCACTTCCCTCTCAACGTCACTTCAGTATTCTAACAACTATGTTTCCCGTTTCAGCTGCTCCCCTCCGTCACCGGCTCCGGCACTTGTGCCGCCGCATTAGGTTCTTCTCTACATCTGTATCTCCCCCTCTTCCGTTGCATTTGCCCCTCAACCACCCTACCTACTTGATTTGGTCAGCTAACACTTCTCTCGGCAAAACCCTGGTATCTACCGGTCTCGCCGCCTCTTTCCTCCTCCAACCTTCTTCCACTGACCATTTGAGAAAACTTGTCTATTTGAAACCTATACAGACTGGATTCCCTTCAGATTCTGATTCGCGTTTCGTTTTCTCTAAGCTCGATTCCCTCTCTCTTCGTCACCGGACACCTCTCTCTATCTCCAACTCTGTACTTCATTCGTCACTCCCGGTTGTAGAATCTATGAGATGGAAAGTTGAAGCCAGCGAGTCTGGGATGTGCGATTTGAATTTTTTGGAGGAGAGAACGGTTACTGGCGCGCCGGAACTCTTGTGCAAGACGTTGTATGCTTGGGAGGCGGCTATCTCGCCGCATTTAGCGGCGGAGAGGGAAAACGCGATGGTAGAGGATTCCGTCGTGCTACAGCTTCTGGAAAAATGTTTAATGAAAGAGATGGAGTGTGGAGGTAAAAGCGAGAAAACGGATGTTCTATGTGTGGTGGAGACTGCCGGCGGTGTTGCTAGTCCTGGCCCGTCGGGAACTCTTCAGTGCGACCTATACAGGTAATGCGTAATATCTGCTTTCTGATCAGCTTCTTGAATCCTGGGAAACGCAATGCACTTGTCAGCCTTATCTTCAAAAGAGCTTGGCATGCCTGTAGATGAACTATATCTATTTTTTTCCCGTAATTAGGCCTTTTAGGTTGCCCGGAATTCTCGTTGGAGATGGTCGGCTCGGTGGTATCTCGGGAACCATTGCAGCTTATGAGAGTTTAAAACTTCGAGGATATGATGTTGCTGCTGTTGTTTTTGAAGATCATGGCCTCGTTAATGAAGTTCCATTAAAGTCATATCTAAGGAATAGGTAATGGCTTTACTTGTTTATGTGCTTTCATTTTCCTGTGTATTATTTATCAAAGATCATATTTTCACTTCTATTATTATTGATTGACATTTCTGGTAGGGTGCCGGTGCTTGTGCTTCCCCCAGTTCCCAAGGACCCTTCAGATGACCTTATTGAATGGTTTGTCGAATCTGATGCTGTGTTTGAAGCTTTGAAAGAGATAATGGTAACTACTTATTTGGAGAGACTGAAAAGATTAAACGGCATGGCAAAACAGGCAGGAGATGTTTTCTGGTGGCCGTTTACTCAGCATAAACTCGTGCACGAAGAAGCTGTGACCGTCATAGATTCTCGATGTGGTGAACAATTTTCAGTTTACAAGGTTTATATGACAGGATCCTTATTCATTTTGACATGTCCACAGTTTTGTCTCATGTAGTCCTAAGCAATCTGGTTACCTGGAAGGCATGATCTCTATGGTTTCACTTAGCTAGAATTTAGTGTAACTAATGGAACTTATGTTATCATTTTTAGGCTTCCGATAAAGGTTTCCTTACTCAGCAATTTGATGGTTGTGCAAGCTGGTGGACACAGGGGCCAGATCCCACTTTCCAGGTCATCTGTTAGAAATATCAGTTCCTTAAGTGTTATCGAAGCATGGATCTTAATGCTTATCGTTCCTTGTAATGACTATTCTGAAGTTTATGTTGAACTTTGTTTAGGCTGTTTCAGGCCGAACTTGCTAGAGAAATGGGTTACACAGCTGCTAGATTCGGGCATGTTATGTTCCCTGAGAATGTATACGAACCTGCCTTAAGATGTGCTGAGCTCTTATTAGATGGAGTGGGCAAAGGTTTCTAAATTTTGCTATACCACTCTGTTTCAGTCTTATAAAGTTGGGAGAGGCTAATCAGTTTAAGCATGCAGGCTGGGCTTCTCGAGTGTACTTCTCGGATAATGGATCCACAGCAATCGAAATCGCCCTGAAGATGGCATTTCGTAAGTTTTGTGTTGATCATGGGATTCTATTGGATTCTTGTAAGGCTGGAGAAGAGAAAACACATCATACGGTCAAGGTACAATCAGCTTGCTAACGCTCAAAGATTCTTAAGACACTTTATTGTACCGGTTACTGAACGTTAGTTGTCTGTTGCTGCATGCTAAGATGCAGGTGTATCCCCTTTTATCACAGTGCATTCTTTTCCTAGCACCACATTATCCTCATTTATGTACCTTTATCATTCTAGAGTTTAATTTCAAAATCTGGTGTGGCCTATGTTAGGTCTTAGCTCTTCTGGGGTCTTACCATGGGGATACTTTAGGAGCGATGGAAGCACAAGCACCATCACCTTATACAGGCTTTCTCCAGCAGCCTTGGTAGGGCAAATAATTTTGTCATGGTTTTTACTTGACAAGTTCTTAGAGAATTATGCTTGAGTAATCTCTTCTTACATAACCAATTGCCTTGAGCAAGCAATTTTTATCATCTGATTCGGCTAGGCAAATGATTAGGTCTGCGTCTCATTGGATTGTAGGTATACTGGAAGAGGCCTGTTTCTGGAGCCTCCTACCGTTTTTCTGTCCAATGGAACCTGGAATCTGTCCCTCCCTGAAAATATTTCTGAAACTGCCCCAGAAAAGTATGGAAGTAAGTAACATGTTTTTCTGTCTCAATTATCATGCAGTTTCAATGCACTTCCTCTTGTTGTAAATTTACTAATCTCAAACTTTTTACAGCCTTTACCACCCGTGATAAAATTTTTGACAAGAGCAGAGACGCATCAATTCTCGCAAAAATCTATTCAACCTATGTATCAGAGCAGTTACAAGGGTATTCTGGAGTAACACAATCTGCCCACGTTGGAGCACTTATAATAGAACCAGGTATGGTAGTAAACATTATCACTGTGTTTCCTAATATTCAGTACAAGGTTGTCGAAACATTGGGAACGGTTGACTTCCTTGGTCTTTATTTGAGGTTGCTAGATTCATTCTGCTCTTTAAACAAGCTAGCAATATCATCTGCAGTAATTCATGGTGCTGGAGGAATGCACATGATTGATCCACTTTTCCAACGAGTTCTAGTCAATGAGTGCCGGAACAGAAAAATTCCAGTCATTTTCGACGAAGTGTTCACAGGTTTTTGGCGTCTTGGAGTAGAGGTAGTCATCTACGTTTAATTTTATGGCTTCTTTTTGTCATATACCAATCATATTCCACTACAGTTTGCTGACAAATTTCCATCAATTTACCAAGACTACCGCTGAACTTCTGGGTTGCAAGCCAGACATAGCTTGCTACGCCAAATTAATGACTGGTGGAATGATTCCTTTAGCTGCCACTCTCGCCACAGATGCTGTGTTCAATTCATTTTCTGGAGATTCAAAGGTAAAACAAACGTTGTTATGAGCATTGTTTTCCATGCATTTTGTGGTCATGTAATTTTCATTATCGGTTGCAGCTTAAAGCGCTGCTGCATGGTCACTCATACTCAGCTCATGCTATGGGTTGCGCAACAGCCGCCAAAGCCATCGAATGGTTCAAAGATCCAGAGACAAACCATAACATCACTTCACAAGGAAGAACCTTGAGAGAGGTACTAACAAATAAACTTGTTCCACACTTGTTAAAAACACAATTTAATCATTATATAAAGCAATGGATTTGGTTTCATTCACAGTTATGGGACGTAGAACTCGTGCAACAAATATCATCTCACTCCACGGTTCAAAGAGTGGTTGTATTAGGAACCCTTTTCGCCTTAGAACTAAAAGCAGATGGTTCCAACGCCGGGTAACCCAATAAACATCTCTTTTATCTTCCATTTCCAAAACTAGATTTTGTCTTTGTGTTTTTTCATTACATGTTCGTGTTGTTCTATGCGTTCAGATATGCTTCGCTGTACGCTAAGTCTCTTCTAGAGATTCTCCGGGAAGACGGAATCTTCATGCGCCCTCTCGGCAATGTTATCTACCTCATGTGTGGTCCTTGCACGTCGCCGGAAATTTGCCGGAGGTTGCTTACTAAGCTCTACAAAAGTCTCGGAGAATTTAGCAGAGCATGAACCACACATTTCCGGTTTAGCCCGCGTGGTATTTAAATTAACCATATTTTATGTGATGTTAACCAATTATTGACTTTGGAATGAGTTTTAGTTGGTAGATCTATGGGTACTAAATAAAGAAATTGATTATCAAATTTAATGCAAGATCAGTTTTATTATATTACAGGTACACAGATAATTCTATTATTTTTGGTGAAATTAAAGTTAAAGTGTAATTTGATTCCCACGTGGAGGAATGTACGGCTAAGATTATCGCTCCCTAATCGAATCTATGAACCAACGACCAATAGTAGAAGAGTACTATATCGGTGGGTCAGGGTTGTGCATTATATCTTGTTGTGGGTCCCGTCTTATTCTTTTTATTTTCTAAGAAAATGACAATTATTAGTTGCAGACCATAATAAAAAGGAGACCTTACCGCAGGGGATTATTCCCACCAGAAGCACTGGCAAAGCTCAATGAGTCGCCGCCAGAGTTGACCGATTGCCAAAAGAAATCCCCGAAAGCATCAAGACCAAGTTAAGCAGAGGTCTTTGTCGCGAAATCACTCCCGTTGCTGCTAATCGTTGCTCCCAACTAGGCGCCGGCGGATTTTATCGGCGGGATACTCTCCGAATTGGCCGTCTTGTTGACCTGGTACTCTCTTGTTTACTTGACTCTTTACCGTTTATTTGCGTCGTCAATTAGTCACCAAGAGAGTCTAAAGCTTTTATGCGATCCCTATCGTGGATTTTGGGTCTGAGATTTAGTTACAGTAATTGGGGTTTTGCTGTTAAGCGGATGTAGGGTCATTGCAGAAGGTTTGTGGTTTTTATTTGTGGATTTTTTCTTTGCAGCTTTCGTGGTTTGCAGATCTAGGAATTTAGGGATTTTTGTGGAGAATGCAGAAGTAGATGGACAGAGGTGGTAGTGATATGAATAGAGCGAAGAGGAATTTGGAGGGCAATGATGATGACCAGCCTGAGCGAAAGCGCCCTGCTCTTGCTAGGTTACTTCTATTCCTCCACGTATTTATTCGACTGATTTTACTGAGTTTCTGCCTTTCGTAATTTTTCTTGTTCACTTTTTGATGTGCCAGTGTGATTGTAGAGGCTCTGAAAGTAGATAGTTTGCAGAAGCTTTGCTCGTCTTTGGAACCTATTCTCCGCCGAGTTGTAAGATCTGCTGCTTTTGTGGATAACAAATTTCGCTTTGAACTCTTTTGCACTGCTTCTGTTGTGCTATGCTTGGTTGTTGCCATCCGATATTTTCTTCTATAGATGTGCATTCGTGCTTAGATAGTTATGTTGCTTTAAAAAATTGTATCGTTTGTTAATGTCCTAACAAGGGATTGTTGATGAGCAGGTAAGCGAGGAAGTAGAACGCGCTTTAGCAAAACTAGGCCCTGCCAGGCTTACTGGAAGGTAAACAAACTCAAAATTTTGGTTACATACTCTTGATTTTGTGACATTGTGGGAAGTTTCTACAACATTAAATAACGTTTCCTGAGGTTTCTTACTATGCAGTTCTGGCTCTTCTCCAAAACGAATTGAAGGTCCAGATGGCCGTAACTTGAGGCTGCACTTCAGGTCTAGGTTATCTCTTCCCTTATTCACTGGAGGAAAAGTGGAAGGCGAGCAGGGTGCTGCGATTCATGTTGTATTGATCGATGCAAATACTGGGCGTGCTGTGGTATTTGGACCAGAAGCTTCAGCAAAGCTTGAGGTTGTTGTGCTTGAGGGTGACTTTAACAGTGAGGATGATGAAGACTGGACCCAGGAAGAATTTGAAAGCCATGTCGTTAAAGAGCGTGAGGGAAAGAGACCGTTGCTGCATGGAGAATTGAATGTTACTCTCAAGGAAGGAGTAGGAACTTTGGGTGAGCTAGTTTTCACGGATAATTCAAGTTGGATTCGAAGTCGAAAGTTCAGACTTGGTTTAAGGGTTTCCCCTGGGTATTGTGATGGCATGCGCATACGTGAGGCAAAGACAGAAGCTTTTATTGTTAAAGATCACAGAGGCGAATGTAAAGTCTTTTTTCTCACTTTTATCTTGCTTTATATCATGTGGCGTTACTTCTTCTAAGATCAGACACATTTTGTCATTTGCAGTGTACAAGAAGCATTATCCACCTGGTTTGAACGATGAAGTATGGAGATTGGAGAAAATCGGTAAGGATGGGGCATTCCATAAAAAATTAAACGCTGCAGGAATAGACACTGTGGAAGAATTTTTGAAAAACATGGTCAAGGAACCTGCAAAATTACGTGGTGTAAGTGCTTATCATATCATGAATTTGCTCTTTAAAGAGACTAATCATTAGATTTACAGCAGGCTGATTGCCCTTTCTCTGTGTTTATCTAGATTCTCGGAAGCGGTATGTCAAATAGAATGTGGGATGCACTAGTTGAGCATGCAAAGACATGTGTCCTGAGCAGTAAGCTTTATATCTACTATGTTGACGATTCAAGGAATGTCGGCGTTGTGTTCAACAATATCTATGAGCCAAGTGGTCTCATTTCCGGGGATCAATACTTCTCTGCTGATTCACTTTCTGATAGCCAAAAGGTTTGCTGCATTTCCTTAACTAATAACACTACTCTATGTTTTCCTAGATCACAATTCAGTAACTCCTGTATAGATTAAAAGATAATTTAGTTTGATTCTCTCATTTACTCTGCTTTTGAAGGTGTATGTTGATGGGCTGGTGAAGCAAGCATATGAAAACTGGCACCAAGCCATAGAATATGATGGCAAGGCTCTCTTAAATTTCAAGCAGCCTAAGAGATTGGGTATTACTCAAACTGATCTTGCAGTGGCTCCAGCAAATTACTCTACTGCTGCCATTGACCATTCAATGCAGCTCTCAGGGATTCCTTCTTCAGTCCCCGCTAATCAGTCTGCAATGCTTTCAGATTTTAATATCGGAGGTTTGCAATTTGCAATCACTCCCTTCAAATTTTGTATTATAAGTAAACTCTTATATCTTAATATCTTGTGGTGTGCCAAACTGCAGGGTATGATCAAACTCTAGCTACAAGATATCCTTCCCAACCTCATCTTTTAAACTCCAACCCACGGGCACAATACGAGGTTGCTCCGTCTACGTCACAGAACCATCTCATGTCAAATTTGCATCAAACTCATAGCGACATGAGCAATCAAAGCGTGACTGGGCTAGCTCTTGGTCCTCCACAGTCATCTATAAGCGGGTACCAAACCATCAGCTCCTCTGTTCAGCAAACAAATCTTAACCCTTTTGACTGGTCAAACAACCGCGAAAAAGGACCAGAAGACTTCTTCTCAGAAGAAGAGATCCGACTCAGAAGCCATGAAATGCTTGAAAATGAAGATATGCAACAGTTCCTCCGCTACTTCAGCATGGGAGGCAACGGGTCTACACATATCCCAGAAGATGGGTATCCTTATCCAGCGTTTCTACAAACACCAATGCAAGGCTACGACGAAGACCGTGGGCGTTCAGGCAAAGCTGTTGTCGGATGGCTAAAGATAAAAGCAGCAATGAGATGGGGATTCTTCATCAGAAGGAAAGCTGCAGAGAGAAGAGCACAGATTGTGGAGCTTGACGATGACGAAGACGAGGAGTAGTTTGATATGTTAACTATGGTCATAAAACCCAAATGGTGCAACAAACAGTGTTTACCGGAGGGGAAACTGAAGCTTTAGGAACAGGAGACAGCAGAAAGGAAACCAGTAGTCTCCGGAAATGTTACAGAAGCCGTGAAGATGAGCTCAGGTATTGTATAAAAAGTGTACAGTAGAGAGTTGAGAGGAGTGTGTGTTAATGAAGTGAAACACTTGTGTTACTTAGTTTTTGTTTGTTTTGATTGATTGACTCATTAGACATAAACATTGTTAAGAACTGATTGATGGGTTAATTTAGATTATATGATTCAACCAGCAAACACTTGAAGGATCTTTGTCTTTTTTAGCAGAAATTAAAACATAAACCTTTTTTTTATTAAGTAAAAAACTCAGATACAACTTAAAAGTCCAAACTATATAGTCTACCCAACCTTTAAAATAACGCTCACGCACACCTTCAAGCCCTTCAATTTTGACTTTTTGAAGAGTATTATCTTCAAGATTAAAGAAATAAACATAAAATGGATTGGTCATATAACCCAAAGCCAATACAATATCACTCTTACCAGTCACACCAAGAACACGATACTGATATCCTCCTTTTTTCCACAATTTTGACATTGGCGGCATATAATACACACGTTTAGACCATTCTTGTTTCTCAACATCTTCTAAAACCCATAAACTCAACTCAAGGAAACATCCCTTTTCAACAGATATTACCCACTTTGTCAAGATTCCACCTAATTTGCCTTTAAAATTTACCAAAAGCTTAGCCTCTCCATACCAAGGTCTATCCATGAGCTTGAATTCTTCAGAGTTTAAATCAAAGCAAGCTATTTTGTAAGAAGGAGGATTTGACAGAGTGCAAGCCAAGTAATACAAAATCCCATTAACACAAATATTAGATCCGTAAAGACAATGATGTTCGGGACATTCTGTGTTCCTCCAAGATAGTTCTCCAGATCCTATTTTCAGAATTTGATAACTTAATGTTGGTCGAGATTGATTAATAGCTAATAAACTGAATCGTTTATCAATGGGATCATATCCAAAAAAGATATGGTCTGCGTATAAGAAAAATCGTAACCGTAAGATCTGTCTAGTGCTAGGGTTATATAAAATTTGACTGCTACTGGAATAGAATAAGCCTGAGATTGGAGGAGACATGTTGTCGAAAGTATCGGTGAGGAGAGACATATGAAATTCTGCAGTAACTGAAAGAGAGGACTCAGGATTCTTATCTGAGATTTGCTGCGGCTGAGGACATGAGTATAAACACCAATCACCGTCGTTTCTTAGGATCATGAAAAGGAGACGCGGCCGAGTTCTGGACTGAGTCAGGAATAACTCGGTGAAATTTGGGGATTCAAGTAGAGATGACCATAGCTTAGATACGCAACGACATATTGCAATGGATTTTGATGATAATCTCGAAAATATCAGGAGGATTATATCACTCGGGAGAACTCCTAGGTTTCCTTCTCCACTCATCGCTGCGAAGCTGCGAAAGAAACTTTGGGAATTTGATTTTTAGGGTTACAGAAATTGATTTTTTTTTTTTTTGCCGTCGAAAAAATTGATTTTGCAAGACTTTTTTTTCGAGAAATAAAGTGATGATTTTGTTTAAAACTTTGTGTGTGTTTTTTTTTTTTTTTTGCTTCAACACTAAAAAACTTTGTTACTCCAACTTTGTAGATAACTTTTTGTTTAATAAATTGAGAAAACAAAAAATATAGATACAATTTGATTTAGCATTAAATAAAAAAAACATTAAATTAAAACGTAGAATGAGAAAATAAAGATTTGAAAAAAAAAGAAAAATAGAAAAAAAAAAGTAAAGAAAAATAGAGAAAAAATTACTATTTTAGATATACAATTCATGAATTTTACCAAAAAGTGCTCTTATCTTAATCATTTAAAAAGCTTATATTTGGATTTTATTAATCATCATTAATTAAGTCACATAATCAAACTTACCACATTTTTGTTTAACTAACAACTCCACATTCAGCAGGTAAACCCTTAACAAATCTCTTAGTATCATTACAATAATCATAAATCATAAAATTAGTTTGAACCCACTTAAGCATCTTCATACTATTTGCATCAATCTCATCTTTAAGCCATGAACTTGACCCACCACATGAGTCACCAGACCAAACACAATCTTGAACTTGATAGTTCTTAAAAGACGCAGTAAACGGTGCATTAGACCAGTTAGTTTTCACAGCTCCACCTCTTGTAGCCCAATCATCACCATTCCATATACTTGAATGCACTCTCATTGCTTGATTCTCTGGATATGATACATTTATGTTCTTCATGTTCTTGAATTCTCTAATTGGTGTACTGTCCACATAGAATCTAACCAAAAAATAAAATAAAATAAAAAAATAATAATTTTTTTGTAATATTTCTTTAGATTGGTTACAAAAATAACCAAAAAAAAATTCTTTAGATTGGTTATATTTCTTGTTATTTTTGTAATGTTTAGACAGAACAGTTTTGTGGCTATCGGAAGTCCTAGTCGAAAATAAAAAATATGTCTTATTTTTTTAATTCAAAGAGAAATGATACCAATATAAAAATTGTGTCCTATTTTTTTTTTTTTGATAACCGGGAGGTTCCGGGCCTTACGGCCCGTACATCCCCTCAGGCCCAGAGATCAGAAGTAGTTAATTTGGTATTTGCAATTTCCTCCCAACACTGCGATTCGAACCGTGGACCTTGAGTGAAGCTTTTCGCTCAAGGCAACCACTGAACTAACCAGTATTGGTATTGTGTCCTATTTTTTTCTAAACATAATTTTTTTTTTTTGATATGGACCCTATTTTTTTTTGGTATTGGTACGACTTTGTGTTTAGATATGGATGATGATTTTTACATTATGGTTTTGGGGTTCCATGTGATTGAGTAAGTGTGAAAATCAGTGGTTGGATCGAACCAAAGATGAAATTGTTGTTCTCTAGTTCCTTTGCCTTGTGTGATGACATTTGTGTGGAGTGTGTAAGGATCACCACTTAGGTTACCTAAGAATTCGAGGTCTATTTCATCCCATGTTTCTCCTTGTGACGTTACCTATAGCAATCCAAAATAGTAATATAATTTAGAATTTTTTTAATGGTATTATTTAATTTTTTCTTTAAAAATAAATAAAATAAAAAGAGAAAAGAAGGATATTATTTCCTATATAATAGGTTTTTTTTTCAATAGTCTATTTTTACAAATTTGAAGAATATAAATAGAATTTTTTTTAAGAAAAATGAATCGTATTTTATCTAATTTGAAAACTTACTAGTTATTCTTCACTCTTCATTTTTTTTTTTCGTTTTGAAATTTGAAAACAAATTTGAAGAATGAAAACTATCGGGAATATTATAATACGTTATTTTAAAAAAATCTAAAACATTCATAAATTTATTTGACTTTGATACTCTATAAGCATATTAATAAAATTGTAACTAAAAAATCAATTTTAATAATTGAAAAAATTAGGATTTTGAATAGAAACTCGTATACTTTATTGCAAACTAAATAAAAATAAAATACTTATAAAGAAATTGGGTTTAAACAATGCTTACATAGTAAGAAGTGACAGTACCAGCAGAATTACCAGGGATAAGCTTGAGCTGCATAGAGATCTTACCAAACAAGAATTGAGATTTAGATTGAAAACCAGATCCTGAATCTCTATCAAGTGATAATGTAATAACTTCACCATTTTCCAAGATCTTAGCTTTATCTTTTCCCCAAATAATATCAACATATTGTCTAATATCACTAGCCAACATCATCATCAAAGAACATGACAGAATTGACACAAAGATCAAGAATTGTGAGTAACCCATATCTTGATTCGAGTAATTAAATATTGGGTCAAGTGAATTTTGTCTTGAGGCTATGATCAGATTATATAACATAACAAATATTTCAAAAACATTGACATTTGGGTAAGATTGAGGAATACAAGGAGAAGAATTTGTGTAAGAGATGGCCAAGTAATGACTTTGGAAGACTTAAGAGATCAGTCAAAGTAACAGATGGAAAGTGAAGAAGTTGTAATCGACACTTGTAAAGTTTAAGGTTTGATTTCAAAGATTAAATTCAGAGATTTGTAAATTTTATATGTACGTTTAAAACGACTTGAATTTAGTTAGTAACCAATCAAAGACAGTGAAATTCCAAGTTTTAGCATAAGTTGAGGAGACGATGACAGAGCAATAGCAAGAATTCAGACAGTTACTTTGTCTATATAACAATTTAAAATTACCAGAAAACATATTAATACATGAAAAAATTGTCTATGGGTTTTTTTTATGAAGAGGCCCAATTAGTTGAAATATATTTCTATGAAGAGGCCCAATTAGTTGTCCCAAACAAGTCCGTTTCTTGTGCTCGTATCTTTTTTTTCATCAATATGTGTTTTGTTTTTTTTTCCCCTTGAATATAAACTTTTTATCCTAGAAAATATATTATAAATAAAACCATTTTTACATGAAATTTTTTTTTTTCTTTTGTAATTCTTTTTTAAGCTAATAAATTAGTTTTCATTACTTTTTTTAAGCTAATAAATTAATTTTATTAAAAATTGTTGGAAGAAATTCATTATTGTTAATTTGTAACACACTCGTTTATCTGTTAAAACCCAAAATAAGATTTCTCCCTTTCACTGTTTTAAGTTTTATCTAGATATTGTTATTTTGGTGTTTTTTAATCGGATATATAATTATATTTTTTTTTATTTTTTATATATTTATTAATATTTAGATTTCTTTTGTCTCTTTTAATATTTAGTTAAAATTCTGTATAATATGGACATATTGGATTTTTTTTGTTAATATGTAAAAACTTTAGAAAATCATTCTTTAAGGAACATAGGACGGATTTTATTTTCCCTGGTATATACCATAAAACTAAGAGAATTTAATTTGTGATAAAAAAAAGAGAATTTACTTTTCCAATAAAATTGAATTTAGATTACAAACATATTTGAAGTCATTCTGATTAATAATGTTAAGAATCCTAAAATTATAAGCATGTTAGTTTACAAAAAAATATAAAAACTTATTCCAAAATTTAAAACTATATAGAAACAATTATAAATATCTAATATAACAAAACAAAAAAAATCGTTTTTGTCAATACTAAATTAAATATCATATCCCTTTCGTACATCACTATCATTCAAAATTACACATATTTTTCTACAAATAATATAAATAAAAATAGTAATTTAAAGACTTTACGTAATAGTTGGTAATGGTCGTGAAACAAAGCCACTTGGAGAAAGAAACTTACCGAAGAAGAGCGTCACCATCTTCAATGTCTTAGCTGTCTCCTCTTCATCAATATTATTACACCCACTCCTACCATATCCATTTAATATTAATTTCATTTAATATTTATCCTAGTTTACCAAAACAAGCACCACTTTTATTACGCGGAGTTGAAAAATTAATTACCTGCCGTTAATTAACATCATTTTTAAAAAATAATTAAAATGGAATAATGACAAACCCACTTAATTGCAACACTAATATGAAAATTACTAAAAAACTATAACTGATTATATTTTAATTAATTAATATATAAAAAACAATCACTCACATTTTTTTTCATCAACGGAATCAAGTATTAGAGGAAAACTCCATCTTTGACTGCCACGGTCGGTCCAAGCCGGTGGCTAAAGTAGCAAACTCCCCAAATCCATCATTTTTTGTATGGCATAATCCAATTCCGATTTAATTTTAAAAAAATAACAAAAATTATTATTTAATTTAAAAAGGAAAAAAAAAACATAAATATTTAAACCGCGTGATCTTCAAAGCCAATGAAAACAGCTTTAATTAAGTAGTGTCCAGAATCCAGCTGTTTCAAAATCAATGAAAGACAGCCGTTAGACTACGAACCTTCCTCTCTCTCTTAAACCGCCTTTTATCTTCACTATATATACAACCCCATCCATAAACCCTAAATCACAACACAAACACATCTAAACATCTACAAACATCTAAAAAACCCAATCTTTATATAAAAATGGCTATCAATTACTTTCTTCTTCCTCTGTTCGCTTCTCTTCTCATCTCCTCTGTTTCTGCTAATTTCTACAATGATGTTCAGATCACTTGGGGAGATGGTCGAGGACAGATCAAGAACAATGGAGATCTTCTTACTTTATCTCTTGATAAATCCTCAGGATCTGGCTTTCAATCCAAAAACGAGTACTTGTTTGGTAAAGTGGAGATGCAGCTCAAGCTCGTTCCTGGAAACTCTGCAGGAACCGTCACTACTCTTTATGTAAGTTCAAAAAATTCTCAATTTCGATTTTTTAAACTAAAAGATTACAAATTTGGAAATGGGTTTTGATTCTTGTTGTTGAAATTGCAGTTGAAATCACCTGGAACAACTTGGGACGAAATCGATTTCGAGTTCTTGGGGAATTCATCCGGAGATCCTTACACACTTCACACAAATGTGTACACAGGAGGCAAAGGAGACAAAGAACAACAATTCAAACTCTGGTTTGATCCAACTGCTAACTTCCACACTTACTCCATTATTTGGAACCCACAAAGAATCATTTTCACAGTAGATGGAACTCCCATTAGAGTATTCAAGAACATGGAGTCTTTAGGTACTCTGTTTCCCAAGAACAGACCAATGAGAATGTACTCAAGTCTTTGGAACGCAGATGACTGGGCAACCAGAGGAGGTCTTGTTAAAACTGACTGGTCTAAAGCTCCTTTCACTGCTGCCTACCGTGGCTTTAAACAAGAAGCTTGTATCTGGTCCAATGGCAAGTCTTCGTGTCCTAGCGGCTCGAGCCAGGGGACTAGTGGCTCGTGGCTGTCTCAGGATCTTGACTCAACAGGTCAACAAAGGATGAGATGGGTGCAACGTAACTATATGATATATAACTATTGTACGGATACAAAGAGGTTCCCTCAAGGTCTTCCGAAGGAGTGCTCAGTTGCGTAAAGGAACAAAGATCTACTTTTGTATATTTTATATTAATTCTTTTATTATATTTGTGTAGTTCACATGCATTTTATTCATTCGTTGTTGTAATTCGTTTAAAATAATACTATTTTTGGTTAGAGATCACTTTTTTTAATTTGTGGTTTTGCTCCACTATGCTTCCGCTTCCAGTTATGTCCAAAACTAACCGCCATCTGTTTATTTTCTGTGTAGTAAATCACTATTTTGTGTACTAAATAACTATTTAAGGATTTATTTATATTTTTTGAAGTTATTTTATGCTAAGATATTTTATTTATATACTTTGAAGTTATTTTATGCTAAGACATTTTATTTATATTGTTGAAGTTACTTTATTCTAATTTATAAAATTAAAAAATAAAGGTGTGTACCATCAATTTTTATTTTAACAAAAGTTAAAAATAAAAAAAATCAATCCCAAGAATAATCCTTATTTCAGTTTAACTAAAGTTCTAAAAAGAAGTTTAACTAAAGTTCTACAAAAATAAATAAGTATGAGTTATAGTCTATAAATTGTTTATTTAACAAAAAAATTTTAAGAAAAATTGAGTTGTAATCCATGAACTTAAAGTTTAACAAAATTTATTAAAAATCAATAAATGTGTGGTATAATACATTAATTTTCAATTTAACAGTATTTCTCAAAAAGTAAATTAATGTAAACTATAANAAACTATAATACATAAATTTTCAATTTAACAAAAGTTTTAAATATATATATATATATATATGATATAAATTTTGAATTTAACCTAATTTCTAAAAAAGAATATGTGAATTATAATTTATAAATTTTCAATTCAATATTTATTTCATAAAATATATAAATATGAGTTATAATCCATAAATTTGAAATTTAATAAAACTTCAATCATTTTTCTTACCAAAACTCCAATCTTTTTATAAATGTGAGTGATAGTATAGAAGTTTAAATTTTACAAAATTCTTTTAAAAAAAGAAATCGACGTGAACAAAAATGAAATATAGATGAATAAAAAGAATAATTTTTAATTTAACAAAATTTCTCAAAATAAAATATGAGTGAGAGTTATAGTTTACAAATTCAAAATTTAACAAAAATGAATACATGTGAGTTATAGTCCATAAATTTTCAATTTAAGAAGTTTTATATAGAAATATTTATTTTGAGTTATAGTGAATAAATTTTCAAATTTTGCTATATTCCTAAAGATATAAAAATAAATATGAGTTAGTCCATAAATTTTAATTTACCGAATTTTTCTTTTTAAAACATATAAATTCTAATTCATAAATTTTGAAATCTCCCACTTTCAAATTTTAGTTCATCTCCCACTTTCAAATTTTATGTTTATTATATTATACATATCCTTGATTTTTGTATAGCGAATATATAATTTTATATTGCTTATCTTGCTTTCTTAACCACTCTAGATTTGGTAAGCAGAGATGGGAAAATAATTACTAAAACTACCAACTTTAAACATAATAACCTACAGTAAAATAACAAAAATTAATTAAAAAAAAAGTATCTTTTATTTTATTAGCTGTAATATGACTAAATCACCTTATAACGTTTCCTTTAAAAAAAATCGAAACTATTATGCAATTTATCAAAATAAAACGTATGAATTACCACATTAATTAATTATTAAAAACAAATAACCACTCACATTTTTTCACCAACGGAATCACTTTAGTTGACAAAAAAAAA
>KE152106.1:343367-353652 GCA_000411095.1 Aethionema arabicum | reverse complement strand
ATATATATATATATATATATATATATATATTGAGTGATAATTTATTACAACTTTAACAAAATTTATTGTTAACTATATGCAAATATTAGTGTAATATTATATATACATAATATATTCAATCGTATTTATTTTATATTCTTTTGATATTTTGAAACATGATTTTTCCAATAATGTAGTATACCTTTTATATATTACGTTTAAAATATAGTTTTAATAAAAGAATTGATTTAACCAAATTGTATCTTTACAAAAGAAAGCTTTTAGCATGTGTTAACTATATGACAGCATCATTTTCTTAAATAAGAATAATGTTGTGCTAGTGAATACTACTAAAATGTAAAACCTACATTGTAATGTATATATATTAACATTTTTTGTAACAATATTGGTAGGTCCATAACCATTTGACTCAAAACATTAATCAATAGAGTATCGGAAAATTTCGATGGACCAACTTAAAGCAACACACACTTATAAAATGAAAAACTAGAAGACGTATCACTGTACAAGCTACACTTTTTGTAGCTTTAACTTTAATAGATTTATGAGTGGATAAATTTAACTATATCACGTTTTTTTCAAATTATATATATTCTTAAATGGATACTATGCATAATGCAATCTCAGTTCATCATTCTACTGTTTTCCTTATCTAAAAAATTTTGCATCACTTTTCTTTTAGTAATTTGTCGTGTATATATATATATATATAATATTTCCTATATCAAATATGAAATAGCTTAATATAATATGAATAGAAAAAAAGTTAAAGTGGAGAAGAATATATTTGATAAAAAAAATCGAAAAATTAATCAGTGTTAAGGAAGATGATAAAAGATGAGGAGTTGACAAAAATAAAAGATAGAAAAAATCAAAATGGTTATAAATTGTAATGTATTTCAAATCAAATTTGTCAAACTTATTTTGTTTTGAGTTAATGAAAAAAAAAGTGGCAGACAAAAGAGTGAAGCAAAGTTGACAATTTGAAGTTGCCATAAGCTTATACATGAAACTGATGTCTTGTCATTTATTCCACTCTTAATTTATTTTTTATTTTTTCTTTAAATTTTAATCGATAGTTTTTTCAAACTTGAAATTAATCATGAATAATACAACCGTATAATTAATTATATTTTTTATATGATGTATCAAATATATTGTTGCAAATGGGTTTTATTTATGGGCTTTATCGGTTTTATGGGATTTATAGGTTTTATTTATGGGCTTTATCGGTTTTATGGGATTTATAGGTTTTATGGGTTTTATGGGCTTTATGGGATAAGCCCAAGTTCGTGACTCTACAAAAATTAAACGAAAATAAATTTAAGTCAAATCCCAAGTTTTGAGTAATAGGCCCAATTTTTGGTAATAGGCCCAAGTTTTGAGTTATCTACATAAAGCCATGTTGCTCTTAAGGTGGTCCAATCTTATTTCAGCTTAATCATGCTTATGTTTCAAAATATAACGATTAAACGAAAATAAATTTAAGTTAAATAATTTTAATACAATATCAGATTTCGACCAAAAATCTAAAATTAAGATGCAGATACTTATGAAATAATTTTGATAAAATTGAATCAAATTCTTAATTCGGTTTTAATTAGTAGGACATAAAAAATATAGATACAGAACAAAATAAATAAAAGCATACGAATATATTCCAAAAAAAATATATTTTACAAGATCCAAGATCAAATATAAATACAGTATGGAATAATCGATTTCATTTTCCGTGTAATAGAAGAAAACCAAATAAATCGAATTACGCTAATTATTAACCAAGAAAACTCAAGCCAAGTCTTCGCCAACAATCTTGACCAACTCCTCCTATGTTTATTCCCTTTCCATATAATTATTTATCCACTTTATTAAATTACATTATATTTTAAATATTTATAAAAATTAAGCCATCATTAGTAATTTAGAAGGAAAAAAAAGTAGCGTAAGCAGGCGAGGCCCCTAATTTGTAGACGTTGAATGAACAAAAAAAAAGGAAAAAAAACTGCTTAGACCATATTATATATTCTAGAAAATTATAAATCTTACTTTCAAAACATTTCACTCGTTATACCATATTGGTACGTCTCAATACGGACGTAAATTTCCAATAAGTTTCCTTTTTTATATTATAATAGTAATAAAACCATATATTATAGTTTTCTTTAAACGATAAGTTTATAACATAAGTCTACAACCGACATATTTCACGTCTATATAAGACCAACACTTTTTGCAAATTCAGCACAACATCAAAAAACACATACGAAAGCTAAGATGGCAAAGAGCAAAAACGGTTCGTTACTAAACCGGTTTAGACAAGCGGTTAATAAAGTGAGATTCGTATTAAGTTTCAAGTTAAACTGTATTTGGGGTCTCGTACCAATGCTTGGTTCGTCTTCTTCTTCATCGTCTCTTCGGTTTAGTTTCAATGATAGACCTGGTTTAGCAGCTGCTTGTAGTGATGAGACTGAACCGGAATTAACCGGTTCTTCAAGAGGAGGAGCTTTATGTAGAACCGGAAGTTATGATCAATATTCAGATGAAGATATTGATCATAAAGCTGAGATTTTTATAGCTAATTTCTATAGACAACTTAAGATTGAGAGACAAATTTCTTTGGAACTTAAATATTACAAATCTCCTTAATTTTTTATTTATTTTATTCAATTTTTTTTTTGTAATGAATTTGTTGGATATTTTAGATGATGAATGGGGCTTGTTATTTTTGGTCGTCCATTGTCAATAAGCGAGTATTTTATATATTCGCTTATTTTTTTATTTTATTTATCTGTGTAATTATTTTAAGAGAAAACAAAAGAATGTGATGATGTAAAGTTACTTTTTAATTATTGAGAATTATTTGTTTGATATTATGGATCAAAGTATATTTTGTGTATTATATTAAAGTTTATTTATTGTGAATTTGTGATACAAAGCACTATTTAAAAAAAATATTTAATATCATATAAAAATGGGAGCTGCCAGCAAAATAAAGTTCAAAATATATAATTTTAATTGGTACAAATAATTTAGTATGATATGAAATGAATAGATATTTACTTGCTAAAGAATTTTAAATTAATTTGGTATGTTTGCACTGAATTCGGCTTTAATTCTATAAAAAAAGTTGTCACCAATGGATTTTAAATCAAAATTTGGTTTAATTCCAATTTAAAAAAGATATAGATTAAATTTGATTTATATAAATTTAGTTTTTAATGCGCCACTTGATTCGTGCGTCCATTGGTCTCATTGGGCCATGTTTTAATATTGGACTTCCTATTATCAAATGATTACATTGACTTTGGCCCAAATAAATAATCCACTTTTATAAGTTAAAAAAAATTATTTTTCTACAAAATTGGGTATATAATTAATGTTTTTCCAAGAACACCTTTGCATAACATCAAATTATATGAAAAAAAATATTTCTAAAATAAAATTATAAATATGAAATCTGAGCTAATTAATAAATTTAAGTGTAGATAGTAATTACTAAGATGTAGAAGAAGTCAACGCTTTAATTAAGTTTAAGAAAGAAGTAGCAAGATGAGAATGATACGGGTCACGAGTTCCAAAGTCGACCACGTTCTTTTTTTATTTTATTTTTACCAAATTTTCATTTGACTCAAATCACTCTTAACTTTCAATTTTCTAAGCTATATCCTTACTTTTAAAAATATTTATTTAACAAATTGCATACAAGTCATAACATTTTTGGTCCGACATTAGGCTTAGATCCACCGCTCTCTCTCCCCTTTTGGTTTCAAATATAGTACAAATGCATAATTTCATGTTGAACTAATTTGACTTATAAAGTTATAATTTATTAAGATAATTGCAGGAAATATTTTAACAAACACACAAAATTGTAGAATATAATATGTTGATTTAATAAAAACTAAAAAGTAAATTATCGATTTATTAAAAACATAATAAATGTTTCAAATCCACATATAAATTATTAATAAAAAAATTAGATATTATAATAAAGGTGAAATTATAACATGATAAATGGCGTGAAAAACTGAAGCACTACACTTGCTTTGTTTACAAACTCTCTCTATAACTTTGAACCTCACGTTCCTTAAGCTTCTCTAAAGTTTCTTACTTTTTTTCATTCCCCATACCCTTCAAAAATTCAATTTATATTTTAATTTTGCTTCCATTGAAACACAACAAGATCTAAGAGAAAGAAAGAATGAAAAATTCTCCAAGATCGGACGGTCGTAAATTCATCATCCCTTCTTTATTCTTCATCGTAGCTCTCTGTGTTTTAGCTTTCATTAACGAGATAAGATTTGATAGTTTCTTGAGTTTTGGACAATGTGCTCTTTCGAATTTCAATGTTTCTTCAGAGACTAAGTTGTTGTCTTCTGTTTCTGAAGAAGATGAGATTAGGATTCTTGTCGGAATTCTTACACTTCCTGATCAGTATCAACGTCGGCATTTTTTGAGGCTAATCTATGGAACGCAGAGTGTTCCTGTTGGGGCTAAAATTGATGTTAAGTTTGTGTTTTGTAATTTGACTAAAGATGATCAGAAAGTGCTTGTCGCTTTGGAGATTATGCGTTATGATGACATCATTATACTTGATTGTAACGAGAATATGAACAAAGGTAAATTTGCTTTTCTCTGTTTAACATCAATTTCGGTTCAATTTGGTTCAATTCGGTCTAATTTGGTCTGGTTTTTGTCTGATTTTATTCAATTTGGTCTGCTTGGGGTTTAATTTGATCTGATTTTGCTTAAATTTAGTCTGATTTAATTCAATTCGGTCCTATTTGATTCCTTGGACTTGAATTTATTTTGTTATACGAAATTCAAATCACACTCGTTTTTGTTATGCTTTGGTATTAGTTTGGTTTTGATTTGAAATAATAATCATAGAAAAAATTAAATTTATTTAATTCGATTAGTGTTGGTTCAGTTTAATCTCAATTTATTTAGATCGGGTTTAGATTGGTTTGGTATAACCTTTTGGGTTTGTTTGGTCTTATTTGATCCTGGTTCACTTTCATAGTTAAATCGTTTGGTTTATTAACCAGTTGATCTCAATTGGTTTGTCGGCGAAAAAATCCCTAAATTATCCGTTTCTTGCGAAATAGATCTTGAACTATCAAATATGCGAAAAAAAATCATTGAATTTTGTTGTTGGCAAAAAACCCTAGATTTTTTTTTTTTGAAATAAAGCTCAAAAAATTATTTTGCGAAAAAACAAAGTCCAAAGGTTTTTTTTCGCGGAAAAAACAAATTCTAAAGGTTTTCCCCTCCTAGAAAACATAGTCCAATAGTTTGTTTCGCGGAAAAGAAAAAAAGTCTATGAGTTTTTTCGCCGAAAAAGTAAAGTTCAAAAGTTTTTCCCTGACTTGATAATTCATGGTCTATTTCGCTAAAAATGGATAGTTTAGGGATTTTTCGGGGTCATCCCATCTCAATTTGTTAAGATTAAGCCTAAACGTGAATCAAATCTTTTTTCCCTGGTTCAAATTCTTCTAGTTCAAACCGGTTTAACAGAATTGTAATCCATTAGAAATCTTGGTAAAAAAAAATGAATTCTAACTCATAAAAACCAAAATATTTGCAGGCAAAACCTACACATACTTCTCAAGCTTACCAGATCTATTCAACGACACAACCACACCAAATCCACCGTACCACTACGTAATGAAAGCAGACGACGACACATACCTGCGACTAGAAAGCCTCGTAAACTCACTAAGACCATTACCACGAGAAGATCTCTACTACGGCTATGTAATTCCATGTCCAAGTATGGACCCATTTGTTCATTACATGTCAGGAATGGGTTACTTAGTCTCATGGGACATAACAGTTTGGTTAAAAGACTCTGATATCCCTAAGAAACATCTAGAAGGTCCTGAAGATAAAGTGTTTGGTGATTGGATAAGAGAAGGAAGAAGAGGTAAAAACCGGTTTAATGCTAAGTGGTCAATGTATAATTTCCCTGAACCACCGACAAGGTGTACACATGAACTTTGGCCTGATACTATTGCGGTTCATTTGTTGAAGAATCAAGAGAAATGGATAACGACTTTGAATTTTTTTAATGTTACTAGTAATCTTAAGCCTTCTAAATTATATCACATTCCGTAGATTTTTTGTCTTTTTTGCTTAATTTCATAATTATTTATAATTTTATTGTTTTTTACATTTTGTTTTTTTTTGCAATGGTAAAAAACTACAAGTAATCGTCCATAGGCAATGGCCCATTTTTTTTTAAATGTGGTCTCAAAAAGGATTTCTATGTTTATGTAAATTATGTACCATTTTTTTAATTGTTTGGTTAATTAACTTATGAATTATGATATCCAAAACAAGATATGATTAATCAAAAACAAAATAAATTAGCAATGGAAATGGAAGCATATGGTATCAATTTTGCGAAATCATTTTAATTTTGGTATAAAAGAAAAATCATCATCTCAATCATACTAAATAATACATTATCTTTCGAAACTAAAACTAAGAAAATACTAAATAATACATTATCTTTCGAAACTAAAACTAAGAAAATAACTCATTTGTATATAAATACATAAAATGCATTGGATTCTAATATAAAGCTAATCACTATTAAGTATTAATTAACATTTAAAAATAATTTATTAAGATTCATAAATTGCTAGACTATAAACCGCCCTTGTTAATTAAAGTATTCAGAATAGTTTTTTTCTGTTTTTGCCCTTAATTTTTCTTTTTTGAATCTTTCATTTGTTTTTTCTCCCTTAATTTAGTAGTTTCTTAAAGAGCAACTCGGTACATTAAAAACTCGGACTATTGGGCCGTATACTATAATAAGCTGAAGGCCCATTATAAATGTTCTTAAACCGGCGTCGTATTCAGTCGAATCTCGATCGTTGAAAAGGCTTTTACGCCGTTTGGTTGTTCCTCCTCTTCTTCCTCGGTCTCTCAAACTCGAGCAGCTAAGCTTCTTCCACATTGCTTTCGCATCCGATTTCGTTTCTTGACGTAAGTTTTCTCTCTATCTCGATCTCAACGCAGAAAGATTGATAAACCTTGATTGTGTACGTGCTTGTACAAACTTTATCTAGATTAGTCACGATTTATTCGTGACTCTACTCCTTGGGATCTACTTGTTGCATTGAGTTCATCACTGTGACGCAGAAATCTTCATTTCTCGGGACCTGTGCAGTCTCAAAGTCTGCACATCCTCAGAACCAGTCATGGAATTTTGAGGAAGACTTATTCGTTGTTCGTTTATGCCTCTCTTTGATGTTGTATTGAAATAGTCGTTATAGTTAAGATTAGATTATAAAAATGGTAGAAAATTGAGCTTGTTTATTAGTTATAGGTACGAGTTGCGTTCTGTAGTCCATCAAGATCAATTCTACTACTGCAGCCTTAACTTATGGGATCAGATTGTCGTCAGGCTCTAGATTCAGGCGTTTCATACAGGATTTAGGAAGAAATGATATAGAAGAGGGCTTTAATTGTAGGCATTGAGGATTAGATGGATTCAAACAGAATTTTCATCTTAATAGTTTGTTGATTAGTTCAGATCGGTGCTGGCACATCTTTTTTTGTGAATCTTTTCATGCTTGGTCGAAGAACTCATGTTTCTATTTTGTTTTGTGATTTGTTAGTGTTGCTGTTCTCCTTTCTACTTGTAAAGATGGGAGGCAGTCCAGCTCCATTTCCCGAAATTGGGAAGAAAGCAAAAGGTAACTCAATCATATTTTTGGTGTTGTTTTCTGTGTCTTTGATTCCCATAGTTTTTCAGTTTTGGCCTACTTTATTCCTACAGATCTGCTGAACAAGGATTACATTTTCGACCACAAATTTACCTTGACAATGATGGGCGCCACAGGAACGGTATGCAGGAAATTATTTGGATCCTTTGATGTGAATATAATAGATTTATGTTAGACAAAACACAACTTGCATATATGGCCTGTTGACTAATTATCATCCTACAATACAGAATCTATGCTGCTAAATATTATTCTTTTCATCTAGGTAGATCATTTTCTATGTGATTCTGGTGTCACTAAGTAGATAGTTCCACAGATTTGCTTTTCAAAGTTCCATTGATATCTGTTTTGAGCGCTTAATTTGCTTTGAATCTGTGTAATCATACTGATAGTGAAATTTTCTCCCAACAGGAAGTCGTGGCTACAGGTTTGAAGAAGGATGACTTCTTCTTTGGTGACATAAACGCCCTTTTCAAAGGGCAAAATACCATTGTTGATATGAAAATTGACAGCCAATCCAAGGTAAGGAAATTGACACATGCTTTTTAATCCTATGTTCCTTATCTATCATTAACCATACTACTGAACATGTTTATACAGGTGTGGACAAAAGTGACTGTCAAAAATCTCATTCCTTCAGCCAAAGCTGTTATCAGCTACACTATACCTGATCACAAATCTGGCAAGGTCAGTGCATAGTCACATCAAAGCTGACTGTAATACCCTTAGGGAAAGTGATTTGGGGATCTAGTCTTGACCTCATAGATATGTCTGTCAATTTTTGTACTGATGATGACATGTTGCTTTGTATATACTTCAGCTGGATGTGCAATATGTTCATCCTCATGCTACACTTAACGCTAGCATTGGCCTCAACCCAAGTCCTCTTCTAGATATTTCAGCAACCATCGGAAGTCAAGATGTTTGCCTCGGTGGTGAAGTTGGATTCGACACAGCTTCCTCAACATTGACGAAATACAACGCAGGAATCGGTTTCAACAAACCAGACTTCTCCGCTGCACTCATTCTGTAAGTAAACATGAAATCAGTTGTTTCCAATTTCACTTCTTGAGTCTCATAAATTGAAGATTGTTATATATATAGAGCGGATAAAGGAGAGAGTGTGAAAGCTACTTACGTACACACGGTGAATCCAACCACATCCGTTGGTGCAGAACTCACACGTCGCTTCTCAAACTACGATAACAGTTTCACCATTGGAGGCTCTTACCTTGTGGATCCTTTCACTGTGGTCAAGACTCGATTTTCAGACAGCGGGAAAGGAGGCATGGTAGTTCAGAGAGAATGGAGACCAAAGTCAATTATTACCTTCTCGGCTGAGTATGATCCGAAAGCTGTCTACTCTTCGCCGAGGTTGGGTCTGGCTCTTGCCCTCAAACCATAAACAAAAAGCTCAACAAAGACATGTACTGTGTCCGACCAGTTCTGATACAACAAGCCTTGATCATGAATTTAAAACTATTCGATTTTTCACCAAGAGGAAAAAACCCCTAAAACGAAGGTTTAAAGGGTTAAAAACATAAGTGTTGCATTAAAAAAATATTGTTTTTATTTGTCGATTTGTGATATGAAAGAAAGGGAGTGAGAAAACCCGATTTTGAGATGATACTTTGATTTCTTTGTTCGTTGGAGGAGCTGTGGTTTATTTGAAGGATCATGTACTCGTGTGATATGAAACAACAAATTAATATGAAACGACGTCGTTCTCGGTATCGGATTTTATATGGGCCTTCGCTTACCGTTAAGAAGGAATGGGCCGTTCAAGTTGTGGATATGAAAAAACAAATTAATGAAACGGCGTCGTTTCCTCGTCGGATTTTATATGGGTCTTCGCTTACCGTTAAGATGGAATAGGCCGTTCAAGTTGTGGATATGAAACAACAAATTAATGAAACGGCTTCGGTTTACCACATCGGATTTTATATGGGCCTTCGCTTACTGTTAAGATGGAATGGGCCGTTCAAGTTGTGGATATGAAACAACAAATTACTGAAACGACATCGTTTCGTCCATCGGATTTATTTGGGCCTTCGCTTACCGTTAAGATGGAATGGGCCGTTCTATATAGCCCGATAAATAATATAACTAGTCTACGAAAATAATTGGAGGGTAATCTTGTAATTTGGAATAGATGAGTTCTGTCAAATTTCAATCATCATGAACAATAAGTGCATAAAACATGTTATATATAATGCAAAATATTATTTATAGATGTACAAAGTATAACATGTTATTCATGAATTATTAAAAGAGTTGAATATAGACAATGCAATTTCATAAAGTATATATTATAGTATTTTAGTTATACAACTAAAATCTCTTTTTTTTTTTTTGGTACCCTACTAAAATATCTAATTTATCTCAATTTTATATGATTTCAAACACACACACACATATATATATATATATTCTTGTTTAAATATCTGAATTTAATTATGTTTTTTTGATACCCTACTAAAATATCTAATTATAATCTCAATTATAACATATATATATATATATATAATCTTGTACAAATATCTGAATTT
>KE152106.1:313096-341015 GCA_000411095.1 Aethionema arabicum | reverse complement strand
TGCGTTTAACATAAGCTTTCTCATGGAGCTATTAGGTATTTCGATACCTTCCCATTTATTTGGGTTTATTCTTGGTTTATAATTATGATTTGGTTTAAGACTTTAGTGATCGGTTAACTTTTTTTTGGTTAATTGGTTAAATAAAAAATATTGGTTTGATTATGGTTTAATAAATAATTATTGGTTTGACGTGTATTTCGGTTTAGTTTAAATTGGTTTTTAAAGTTTTAAATTGGTTTGGAGAAATTGATAGACAATTACAAGTTTATGTGGAAATAGACATAGTAGTTAAAGTTCGTAGAAAAAAAGAAAGTGGTATAAAATTGGTGGGGAAATAGACCCGTTCCACAAAGTTCGGGAGGAAATACACCCTTTTCCCAATGTGTTATGAAATATAAGTTATTTATCATTTTTTCCCAAGAGTTATTTATCATTTTTTTGTCGAAAAGTTATTTATTATTTAATAGCATAAAATAGTACTCTTCTACTAACTTTATATTTGATTTATTAAATATTGAATTTTTGCAAAGGAAAATTATCCATTTAATTATGGGATATAGCTGTAGGTGTAAGTGTAACTTTCAGTCTGCAACAACCCCCAAACCATTTTTAACATTATTCACTTTTATGAACTATCACATCATTAAATTAAATGTTTAAAACTTTTTTTATATTCACACACAATTAATTATTTTTTTCCCCACACACAAACTTTTTTGGTTTCTTTTCTTCACCGCTAAAATTAATTACAGAACCCAAAATAAAAGGTGGGACAAAAGTCAACAAAAAATGTCAACAAAATCAAATTTTATTTATGCAATACCACTGTAAATAGGTTTAAAAGCAATAATATTTTGAAATTGACTATAACAGTTTATTTGTTTATTCCAAATCTCTCAACATCAAATGAATTAATGCATTTTTTTATAGAAACAATACTTTAAAGACATAATAACAATTTTGATAAAAGATAACCTTTCCAAAACTAATTTTCTTGTTATTAAATTTGAAAGTCAACAAAACAAAGTTTTAAAATAAGCATTAAAGATAAGGAGAAAAAAGAAATTGTAGAAATCAATCCATTTAATTTAATGACTAGATGGTCCAATTCCAAATAAAAGAAGAAAACAAAAGGAAAGTCCCAATAATCTTGACTGTAATCACTTAAAATCAGCAACTCCATTAATAATTACAATAGACGTTAATCCAAAATTTCATTATTTCATTTTTGTTCTTTACCAAAAAAAAATAATATACTCCCAAAATTAATTTTCATATTTTTGGAAAAAATAATTACTTTCAATATTTTCACACTTATTCTTATTTTGTCCCCACCTATTGCCTCTTTCACAATCACCAGGCGATATAGTTTCCTAAAGCTTCCTCTTTTTTTCTTTTTTATCTGTAAAGTTTCCGGGAAAAAAAAAGAGTAGAGAAAATTTGTCAAAGAAAGAGAAACTCTTCAGCTTATAAATTGAGACAGACTCATTCCTCTTCTATTCTTCTTCTCTCACCACTCACAGATTTTGATCTCTCAAAAATCCCAACTTTTTTTCTCCCCTTCTCTGTAAATTTTCCCGGAAAATTAACAGGAAAAGAAAAAAAAACCTCCATGGAAACTCTCTAAACATTCAATCAACCAAACCCCATTTCCTCTCACCCTCCGTTTCTCAAAACCCATTATCCAAATTCCTTCTCTAACCTAAATTCATCCATAAAATCCCCCAAATTTCCTCAAAATCCTCTGTTTCTTCCTCTCAAAATCCAAAAATGAAAGAATACTGGACCTCCTTAGCTTCACTTCTCGGCGTTTTAGCTTTCTGTCAAAGCTTAATGCAATCAATTTTCCCACCAGAACTCCGTTTCGCTTTCTTAAAATTCTTCAATCGCATCTTCCATATCTTCTCTTCTTACTGTTTCTTCGACATAACAGAAATCGACGGCGTTAACACCAACGAACTCTACAACGCTGTTCAACTCTACTTAAGCTCCTCCGTTTCAATCGCCGGAAACCGTTTAAGTCTAACTCGCGCCGTTAACTCTTCTTCAATCACTTTTGGTCTCTCCAACAACGATTCAATCGTTGACTCATTTAACGGCGTTACCGTTCTCTGGGAACACGTCGTTACACAACGACAAACACAAACTTTTGCTTGGAGACCATTACCAGAAGAAAAACGTGGATTTACTCTCCGAATCAAGAAAAAAGATAAGAATTTAATCCTAAACTCTTACTTAGATTACATAATGGAAAAAGCTAACGAAATCCGACGAAAAAATCAAGATCGATTACTTTACACAAATTCAAGAGGTGGATCATTAGATTCAAGAGGTCATCCATGGGAATCTGTACCGTTTAAACATCCAAGTACTTTCGATACTTTAGCAATGGATCCGATCAAGAAACAAGAAATCATGGAAGATTTAAAAGATTTTGCAGAAGGTCAAATCTTTTATCAAAAAACAGGTCGAGCTTGGAAACGAGGCTATTTACTGTACGGACCACCAGGAACTGGTAAATCAAGTATGATTGCAGCCATGGCGAATTTTCTAGGTTACGATATTTACGATCTTGAGTTAACAGAGGTTCATAGCAACTCAGAATTGAGAAAATTGTTGATGAAAACGAGTTCTAAATCGATAATTGTGATTGAAGATATCGATTGTTCAATCAATTTAACAAATCGGAAGAAGGATAATGGTGCAGTGGTTCAAAATCCGAGGAGATTTTCCGACCCGGGAAATCAAACCGGGTCGGGTTTTGGTGAAGAATCGGGTACTGGAAATACGATAACTTTATCGGGTTTATTGAATTTTACAGATGGGTTATGGTCTTGTTGTGGAAGTGAGAGGATTTTTGTGTTTACAACGAATCATATAGAGAAGCTTGATCCGGCATTGTTGAGAAGTGGAAGAATGGATATGCATATATATATGAGTTACTGTAATTTTCCATCTTTGAAGATTTTGCTGAGGAATTATTTGGGAGAAGTAAACGACGACGTTTTGAAGGAGTTTGAGATGGTGGTGGAGAAGGCGGAGATGACGCCGGCGGATGTAAGTGAAGCTTTGATTAAGAATAGGAGAGATAAGAGGAGAGCGGTTAGGGAGTTGTTGGCGGAATTGAAAAGTAGAGGGGAGAGGAATGTGAAAGATGAGAAATTGAGGGGTGGGAATGTAAATTTGACGGAAGTTGAAGTTGTTGAAGAGCAGGAGAAGAGAGCTATAGATAGTGTTGATGAAGAGGAGGAAGAGGAAGAAGAAGAAGAGATTGAGTTTGAAGATAATATTTGTAAGACAAGAGAAGATTGTGTTTGATTTTGTTGTTGTTTTTATATGTTTTTATTTTATGTAGGGGATATTACAATGGTATAAGTTGTGATTTTTATTATTGAGTAAAATTTTATAATAATAATATATTTAAAATTATAAACTTTGTTTCTAATTTTGACAAAAGAAAAAAAAAAGGTGAAAAGGCAAGTGGATGATGAAGATTTTGGATGTGGGGAATGGAAAATGCTAGAAGATCTTAATGGGTACAATTAGTTTTTAATACATGTGAAAAAAAAAAAACATGAATAGTCAAAATTGGTGGAAAAAAAGAAGGGAAAAGAACAGTCAAAACTTATAAATTTTAATTTCTTTTTTAAGTCATGTAATGTAAATTTGGATCTTATGATTTCTTTTGGTAACCAAAAACTAAAACTCATACTATCCATGGTTTTTTTAGATATAAATAATAATGGAAAAAAAAATACTTAAACTAATGTTTGAGTTAATGTGGAATGGTAGTCACGTATTAGGTTAGACCACAAGAGTTGCAGATTTGAGAATCATCTTTAGATTATTATAGGGAATATGGTAAAACAAACCACAAACTTTGTTGATTTGGTGAAAAAAACCCTCACCTTTAAAAATAGTTTTTTAAACCACGAACTTTGAAAACCGGGTTTTTTAGACCATGAACTTTGAAAATTGGGTTTTTAAGCCCTACAAAATTTTTTTAATTAAAATTAAACTTTGAATATCAAATTAAACCATAGTTTCAAACTTTAACAAACAAAATATATTTCAAATTTGGATTAATTAAACAATAATTTCAAATTTAAATTTATGATTTTAGTTAAAAAANGTTTTTTAAACCACGAACTTTGAAAACCGGGTTTTTTAGACCATGAACTTTGAAAATTGGGTTTTTAAGCCCTACAAAATTTTTTTAATTAAAATTAAACTTTGAATATCAAATTAAACCATAGTTTCAAACTTTAACAAACAAAATATATTTCAAATTTGGATTAATTAAACAATAATTTCAAATTTAAATTTATGATTTTAGTTAAAAAAAATTGATTATTAGGATTTATGGTTTAAAACACTCAATTATCAAAGTTCATGGTTTAAAAATCTATTTTGAAAGTTGATGGTTTTTTCACCAAATCAGTAAAGTTTGTGGTTTATTTTACCATTTTCCCATTATTATATTATGCAACACATTCTTATATGTCAAACAACACTCATATTTTACATTTTAATAATTAAAACGTCAAGTGTTAAAGGTAACTATTTGGTAGGTCAAGTTGCTCAAAAATCTCCTTTTTTTCCTTCTTGTCCCTTAATTAAATTAAAGGTTTGTGTTTAGCATCCCACAGCTTGTATACAATACTTTTTTATAAATTAAAAAATAAAAATTCGGTTACTAATCAAATACTTAATTACAACAAATTGGGCCACTAGACATGCCACTTCTACAATAAGATATAAACTTTATATTATATAAACAGTAGTTAGGACAAACTAATTTAACAAATTATTTCTTAAATTTAAAGAAATATGATTAGTGGATATTTCGCCTAAGTGTGATTAATTTAAGTTAAAAGCTAATTAGAATAAAGACCAAACTGAATAAAAACAGACAACAATGAGAAAATGACACAAAGATACAGTAACACATGACACAAAACTCAAAAGAATTACTTCAACAAAGGCAAGAACTCAAACTCATTAGAGAATTTTTATAGACAATTTGAAACAAAAAAAAAAGTATTAATTGCAGATATAGTTACCAGTTTCGTACCTGTGATCTACCTCGTAGAAATCAGTACTGCCTTCTGATACCGGTCGTAGCTTAACACCGGACAAAGAAGTGTTTCCCTGAACTGAGAATTTCACATAGCAGATGATTTCAGGTTCTTCTTCTCCATTCTCTGAATCAATAGGCATTCGTGCTCTTAGTCTTCCCGGGCTACCGGTCAACGGAATCTCCGGGATTTGCCATTTCAGTTCCCGGTCAGTTCTGTTTAGTATAGCTTTAGGTGAAACCTTGAGTAATGTGGGGTCAACGGGGAGTTTTAAGATGAAGTCAACGTCTTTCAGAGGCTGAGGTAGTTCAGGGTTTGAAACGTATTGTATCATGAGAGAGAGTAAAGTTCCACTGATTCGTTTCACCATTCGGACACGTAGAGGCAATGGAGTTAGTTTAGGGAGTAAGCTATACTTAAGGATAGGTATTGGTTCTTCTGAAGGAGCTGTTCTTACATAAAACATACCATTCCCTAAGCTACTAATCCGAGAACTCTGGATAGCGAATCTCTTAACTGGACTAGTGCCCTCGACACGAAAGGAGAACTCGGTTTCTTTCTCTTCGCCGGTGGTTTTAGGTGGCATTGTTTTTAGATAGATCACACCCATTAGTCCTACTCTAGCAAGCAATGATTCTCTAAACTCGGCCCTAATCTCTTCAGAGATGTACATTTCAGGTCCCTTCATCTCAGGCTTTTTAACTAGGTTATCGAGATTACCTCCATCTTTACCTTCCACAGCTTTGGGATCGCTGGTGTGCAGCAGCTCAAGCCCGCCGAGTCCTTCTTTCTTTGGTATCTTCTTTGGTCCCATGAATTCTGAAGGATCCAAGCCACCTCCCCAAGCATCACTAAACGACTCAAAAGTTTCTCCAATTGAAGCCTGTTCGTTGCTGAATTCAATTCCACCGTATTGTCCTTCGAATCCTTCGACATTGATGTGTGTAGACTGTGTTGCTTCTGCTGGTGGTAATGTTGTCACCTCGAGTCCAGCTAGTGCCAAAGTTAAGTCTGTTGAGGAAGGATCTTTGGTCTTCTTGAATCCACCCACGAGTTCTTTTTCTTTGTTCATGGTTTCGCTTGCTGCAAAAGGATCCTTATTCTCTGGCTCCGGCTCTTCCTTCAGTTGATCTGATTCTTGTACCACTGGTGCTAGGCTTGCGGCTAACTCATCTCCAGCGGCAATGGTTTCTGGAGGCAGTTCGAAGCGCGCATTGGAGAATGCGTGTACAGAAGCCTGATGCTCAGCCGCGTGCGATTCCACCGACGTCCAGCTATCTGCTCCTCGAATTTTATTCTCAGTGTCCAGTGCCGAATGAACCATTTTCGCGATTCCATCTCCGTGCATAGCACCAAGCATCGCGGCGAGGCGAATGTTGCTGACACCGCGCAAGACTATGTCCAATGCCATGTAAACCTCCGCATACTTCCGTCCAAGCTTCTCCGGAGTCACATCCACTCCACGGCAGGCGGTAACGATCACACTAACAGCCTGATTCACGATGTGAATACACTCAAATACATTGATCGAGTTATCGTGATCCGCGACAGTTACACCCAGGATGTAGATCGAGTTCACTAAGCGATAAACGACCCGATACTTACTCTCAACACCAACAATCACCTGCCCATTTGAAGCAGCCAGTGGATCGTCACCTACATATTCCGCCGCCGTAACATCATCGGCATCCGCCGCGGAAGAAGAATGAGCCTTGCTCTGTTTCTGATTCTTCTGCTGCTGCTTCGTGGAAGCGAACGCGTGACGTGTCTGACGGAAATACGAGAGAGCGATTAGTGCTCGTGCCGGCGGAAACCACTCCCTTGTTTGAAGCAAGATATCGGATCCATTAGCAGGTTGCAGAGCTAGGGCTAAACACGACATGATCCTGATTCAAAATTGATCCCCAAAACTACTGCCTACGAATCTTCAATACCAATGTAGCGTCGATTAAGCCTCGATTAAACATTCAAGGATGACAATCGATCAGATCTGAGAACGATGGCCGACGAAGAGAAATGAAAAGGCAAAGAAAGACGATACGTTGTTCGTTGTGACATTTGTAAAACGACACCGTTTATTTTATTGGGCTTCCGGCCCACTAATGATAAGCCCGCATTATACGATGCCGTTTCCATTGTTAGGTCTTCTTTACAATTTTGTGGCGCCAAAATTTATTTATGGAAAATGAATCCACGGAGTCTCGTCCGACAATCGCCGACGAGCCGTAAGCTAACCACCGGCTGTCGAATTCTTGATGAGTTTCTTCGAGGCGGATTTCCTTGTGATTCTGTGACGGAAATTGTGGCGGAGAGCGGTTGCGGAAAGACACAACTCTGCCTTCAGCTCTCGCTTTGTGCACAGCTTCCGGGTTCACTCGGCGGACTCGACGGTTCTGCTCTTTATCTACATTCGGAGCCTCCCTTTCCATTTCGACGTCTTCATCAACTCTCACTCGAATTTCATCTGTCTAACCCTGGTATCTACGCGGATTACAATGATAATCCATGTGATCATGTGTTCGTAGAGAATGTACATTCGGTAGACCACCTGTTCGACATAATGCCTAGGATAGATGTTTTTACGCGGAATTCAAAAAGTCGGTTTCCGTTGAAGCTAATTGTACTTGATTCTGTAGCGGCATTGTTCAGATCGGAATTTGATAACACCCCGTCTGATCTCAGAAAGAGAGCTTCTTTGTTTTTTAAGATATCAGGGAAGTTGAAGCAGCTGGCAAATAAATTTGAATTGGCTGTTGTAATTACAAATCAGGTCACTGATTTGGTGGAATCTTCTGATGGGTATAGTGGGTTGAGAGTTGGGAATTTGAAGTATTTGTATTCGTCTGGGAGACGAGTTGCTCCTGCTTTAGGATTAGCTTGGTCCAATTGTGTCAACTCCAGATTTTTCATCTCAAAAAGTGATGATTCTAACTGCAGAGAGATAAGTGAAAACAACGAAAATGGTTCGAGTTCGTCTAGTAAAGCTCAGAGAGAGCTCTGTGTAGTTTTCTCACCTCATTTGCCTATGACTTCTTGTGAATTTGTGATCACACGTGAGGGAATTTCCGGGGTTGAGCGTATGTAATCCCTGGTGCTATGCAGGATAACTTATACGAGTTCTTGGAACTTTTGTGAATTGCAGAAGGATCTAGGAGATGGGTTGCAACACGCCAGGTTCTTTCTGACTTCTTCTTTTATATTGATGCAAAATAGAGCTTCTTTTGTGCTCATCTATAGGTATTATAGTAAGTCTTTGAAGAGAAATTCCTCAAACTAATGGTTTCTGTAAGATTCCTATGATGATGCTGATAACTATTGACAATGAGTTACAACATTTTCCTCCTAAGTTTCCTGCACGCTTCTCATTTTGGTTCCCCTCCTTTTCTTTAATTTCTCTAATTCAGTGATTCTTATATCTAGCTGGTTATATCCTGTGAATAAACTTATGGAATCTGTTTGTTTGATCATTCTTGTTAACATAGTTGTTTTTCTTTACCTTTACTTGATCCCATATGAACCCAGTAAATCCAATACTCATCATATCTGTCTGAAATATTGGTAACTCAAAGGAAGTCAATAGAAACCTGCTCTAAATAAAAGATTTATTCTTCACCCATTGATTCTTTTCTGTTTCTTGTGGTCATTGAATGATAGTAGATATGGCTAAGGAATCACTGGAGGCGATGTTTCAGGAATGAGAGATAGCAGCTCAAGAGGGTCATATCCGAATCCAATGTAGACATGAGACTTTTCGAAGCGGACATAACTTTAACATTCTGGTGTAAAAATGAAGACAAAAGTTAGAGCTTCAGGGAAACGACAATACATCAGGTCTGATACTAGCGACTGTTTCTTGGAATATTAAGTAAAAACTGTTAATACACATATCTTCATTTTAACATGTAAATAAACTAACCTCTTCTTCATCTGTGATTGTTATTTTCTTTCTGGTATTATAAATTTAACATTTTTCCTTTATAAATTAGAAAGTATATTCGCATAATTTAGGGATTATGGTTAAAGTGACTGTATTTATTATTTTATCACCAATTTAACATATTAAATCGAATAATTTTAGATAAACGCCAACGCAGCGACTTAGACCGGATTCGTTGACACTCCAAGAAAGTAGAAACCTTTAGCTTCCCGATTCAGATCTGAAATCACCATCAATGTCGACTCCCGATGTCCCCGTCGCCGTCACCAATAGAGGATCGATCACTCATGTCATATTCGACATGGATGGACTTCTTCTCGGTAATTTCATTGCTTCTGATGCTCGATTTTTGCTTTATTGGATAGTGGTACTGTCACTGTTACTATTTTAGACTGCTGGTGATGTGTATTTGAATGTTTCGAAACTTCTTGTTATCGATTGTTACGCTGATTTTACTTGTAATGTGTTGTAGTCGGGAACAATTAAGCAATTTCTAGGGCAGGAGAATTAGGATTCTATGGTGTTCATAGTTTAGCTATCATTAGATTTTGACAGGCTTGCTCTTTTACCATCTAGACGTATCTTGCTGCTTTGTGTTTCAGCAGATTTTATATGAAATCTAGTGATCAAATTTCTGGAGAAAACTCATGCCAATTTGGTTTGTGTTGCAGACACAGAGAAGTTCTACACTGAGGTTCAAGAGATGATACTTGCTAGGTACAACAAAACGTTTGATTGGTCTTTAAAGGGTAAAATGATGGGGAGAAAAGCAATAGAAGCTGCAAGGATTTTTGTGGAAGAAAGTGGTATCAGTGACTCTCTTTCAGCTGAAGACTTTCTCACTGAAAGAGAGTCAATGTTGCAAGAACTCTTCCCTACTAGTGAGTTAATGCCAGGTACAATCTACTAACAACTTAAGCTACTAGTTTATAACCTTGCTCAAGTATACAAGAACCAAGCCTTTAGATTCACTATTTCAGGGGCGAGCCGGCTCATTAAGCATCTCCATGCGAAGAATATTCCAATTTGTATTGCAACAGGGTAGATATCTTTTATCCATCAACACATCTAAAAGCATGTTCAGCTTCTTTTCCTTGTCTGTTGTTTCAAAATCTATGAACTGACTTTATCACCTTTGAATGTATTATTGCAGAACTCATACACGGCATTATGATCTAAAAACACAAAAACACCGTGAGCTTTTCTCATTGATGCATCACATAGTTCGTGGTGATGATCCAGAGGTGAAGCAAGGAAAGCCAGCCCCAGATGGCTTTCTCGCTGCATCTAGGAGATTTGAGGTAAAAAAAAACAACAACTCCATATACTTTGTATTTAAACGAAATCAGTGTCACACTAGCCTGGGATTTGGTTATAAATTAATGTCTCCTCTTCGTCCTGGTTCATTAGGACGGTCCTGTAGATCCAAAGAAGGTTCTAGTGTTTGAAGATGCTCCATCTGGAGTTCTTGCTGCTAAAAACGCAGGAATGTAAGTTGTTTACTCCTATTGATTTCTAAATTCTCTCATGTAAATCAATAGATGTGGAAGTTATCTGTTGAATCTGAGCCTGAATCTGGAAAAATAAGTTGATACATATCTAAAGAAATAAGTTTGTTTGTTTCTTGATTCATCTGTGTAGGAACGTTGTTATGGTGCCAGATCCTAGACTAGAAGGCTCTTACCATGATGTTGCAGATCAAATCCTTACTTCTCTGCTCAATTTCAAACCAGAAGAATGGGGTTTGCCTCCATTTGATGATGATTTAAACAACTAACAATTCAAGTTTTTTTCAAGCCCTATGATTTGGTGAGAATCTTATAATTTTTGGCGTTTACATGACAGAATCATGAGGTTTATGTCCGAAAGTTTATATGATTTGTGTCTGAGTCTGGTATATGGACATACATATTGGACAAAGATCATTTATCATTACTTTTTAATTGAGACGATAGAACAAAAGACTTCCGATTTTACAGTAATACCCTTGGGAATTACATATATCTTCTCACATTACATCAATGGCAAAATGGTCTTTTTCTCTTTACCCGTTTCTTAAACCCTTTCTTGTGTTCCCCTTCACCGGTAAGATTCTGATTCTTTTCGCCACACGAACAAAATCTCTATATCCACAAATTTCATTATAAACAAACTTAGTAATTTATAATCAAATAATTAACCTTAATAATTTAATAAATTATATATTGAACGAAACTATTACCTCTTAAGGAAAGAATCGCTTTTTTTTCATAAATATATTAAACAACTAAACTATATATAAATATTCAATACATAATTTAATTATTCGCAAAATCAAACAATTAGAGATTAATTGGTTGTAAAAGTGACTATTAGTTTTTTATTAATATGAAAGTGACTTAAAATATTTAAAGGTTAATTACGTTTTGTGTAATTAGTTTAAGAAAAACATAAAATACTTGTAGTTCATGTCACGGTCCAAATTAGTAATCAATAAAACATTAGAATTCTATGTTTAGAATTGTTATTAAAAAAATGAGATATTTAAGAGTTTAAAGAGAAATATTACTTCCAAGTAAGATCACCAGCGAGAAGAAGATCATTCTCCATATCTTCATAAGCAATAATATAACCAGGAATTGCATTAGAGAGATCAAAATCTTTGGTTTGTGCATCTGCTCCATCTACAAACATTTGTCTTAAAGCCATTGCTAAACTCTCATAACTCCCATGTTTCTCTAGACTTATCCTTTGACAAATCGAACGTCCCTCGAGTACAACTGTCACCGGAGGAACCACCGTTGAAACCATATCGTCTTCTACGTTGAGGCCAAATCCGGAGAATCTTCCGGCGCCGGAACCGGAGCTAGAATTGCTGTAATTAAGGTGTTTTGAAATGGGTTTTTGTGGTATTGTTGATTGGTTGTTTTCTTGAAATCTTGTTTTTAAAGATTCTTGACTTTGTGGCTCAAAACTGTTCATTTTTTTGTAGGTTTTTGTTAGATTAGGGTTTGTGACAAAAAGGAAGTTTTGTTTGTTTTTATATTATGTCTGAAATTTTTGGAGAGAGAGAGAGTGATGTTTGATTTGGTGTTGATGAGATTCTGGTGAAAGTGAATGTATGTACTTATAAATAAATAGAGAGAAGGTGTAAGTTGTGTGTTTAATTTATTTATTGTTTATTTGTTTGTTTGTTTTTTAAAATATCTTTGATCTTTGGGTTTCCCGTTTATTTAAAACTACAGATGAGAAATTTAACAGTCGAATTAATTCAATAAATATTTTTATTTGTTATTAATGAACACTTGGATTCGATACACGTCGAAGTGTTGTCGTAGTTTGTAGTATTTTTTTAATGATTATATGATATACAATTATATTATTAATCTGTCACTGAATAATTAATCATTTTAAAATTTTGGATAATAATAATAATGCATAATGTTTTCATAGATAAAATTATATATATAAAAATCTATTGACTAATATCTATGAGATTTGTTTTCATTCACTTTTTCTTTAAACTCAAATTTAATTTACTCTTACGTTTTATAAATTATATAAATATATATACACACACACATTTATGAAGATATATTTTAAAATAAAAATGCTTAATTAGAAAGGTTAACGTGAATCAGAAGTAATGAAGTAAACTAATGGGAAGACATAAGTGTGAAGAAACAAAAAAAACATTTTAGTTAATGTAAGTAATAAATGTGAGTTATGAAATTAAAAGAGCTTAATTAATTAAATAAATTAAATAGATAATTAAAAAAGTAAGTAAAGAAGAAGAAGGCATAGAAAATTCGATCTTGTAAANAATTGTAACGCATGAGCCGCGGAGACGACCGCGCTGCCGTCGCCGAACGCATCGCTCACTCGCGCCTGGTCGGCTCCTATAAGTCCACGTCATCTTCTTCTTCATACATACATATATTAATCTATACATACATTATACACGATTTATATGGACCGTATATATGTACACAGTTCACAACACACTATATTGTTCTGTACTAATTTTGATGATATAACAAAAAAAAATGAGTGCATAATGTTAAAAATAATATGAACAAAACGTTTTGGATAATCTATATTACAAATATTCTAAAAATATATACGCTAGTTATATTCTTATTCATATCTATATATGTAATTTAGAGCATGTGGTTAATTCTGACAACTATAAATTAATACACAATACACTACACTTCTTAATTAGTAAGTTCTATCTATATGCTTATAAATATAAACTATCACTTCAGAACAACATATCAGGATATATGTGTATATATATATATATATATATATTGTAGATTAATACAACGAAAGAAATATTAGAAAAAAGCATATATGTTTTTTTTTAATATAATTATATGTTTAAATTTTTATAAGCTAATTTCTGAAACTGCTAAGTAGTTTGTTTTTAATGAAAAATAAACGGTGGATCCAACAAGCAAGATGTGAATGAGCTAATAAGCAAACCCCAAGAAGACATAAGACGAAGCACAAGAAGCATATTTTCTTAAGTTTTAAGCAAACCAAATTATTTCTATTTTTTATTTTATTACTCACAGTTTTAATGTAGTGTATAAAATTATTAATTCATTTAATTCCCAAAAATAAAACTTGGGATTCGAAGAAGAAGACTCGAAGATCCGACATGGGAGGCATAGAAATATGTTTAAAACTCACCTCGGTTTCATAGATTTTTTTTAATTTGTAATTCAATTTTTTTTTTTATAATCCTCTAATTAATTTGTCTCGATTTTGGGTTTTTCGATTTTACAGACATACGTTAATGTTTGCTTATTACACTCCCCGATAATAAATTACTTATTTTAATACCAGTAATTAATTATTTTAATTATACAATCGCCCGCTGTTTTGGTCTGTTTCTAACCATACAACGATAATCATTCTGTAAATTTTCACCTGATACTTTTAACACTAAAAGTGTTAATCCTTTGATAAATCGAGATAGAATTAAACTAAAATAACTAATTACAAAAAAAAAATCAGTTTTTATTACGGCAAAATAGTTTATATTTTTTTAATATCTAATATCAAAACCGTGTCAGATATAGTAAAAATATTCAATACTATTTTTATTATCAACATGTGACTACAACTAAAATCTAGAAGAAAAAACAAACAAAAGATCTCAATTAAACCGAACCCGGTTCTGAGGCCTTAATTACCAAAAAATTAAAAATGAACCGATCGGCCTTTTATGAATAAAATTAATGGGCTTCCTTAGGGCCCATTATATAATGGGGCCCACTCCGTTTCTCCTTGCTTTACGGAGAGTTCTACTAAACCCGTGCTAACCGTTGGTGCGTCATAATCACGTCGGGGAGCACTATAAGTCGGTGGGTGTGTCGCACTAGATTATAATCACTATAGGCAAAATCATAGCTCATTATCAGAAGAAAAAAAATTATTACTAAAATAAAAAGCAAAAGAGGTTTTAAACTTTTTTCGCTCTTCTCCACAAACATTCCGTTTCAGTCTTTTGATTTTTTGAATTCTTCCTTCATTTTCCTGTTCGTTTAGATCTATTCCCGCGAGTGACTGTGTTCCTCGTCGCTTACGCCGTCGTTTCTTTGCCGGAGCTCTTGTTGTCGTTCGATAATGCCGGCGACTGATGTCGAGTTCGATCTCAAAGTAAGATTACTCTTTCCGATGTGTTTTTTGGATATTTTGTTGTCAAATTCCAGTTCCTAATCTGATTATCTGATTTATGCTTGCTAGCCGTCGTCTCAGTCTAGCTTCTCTGCAGCGGGGTTAGTCTTCTTTTCCTTCTACTCCCTAGGGTTTCTTTACTCCGATTACTTTCAAAATCTACGGTAAGTATAAGTAGTGTTTCTAATTTGTGCTTTCTATGAGAAGGGAGTATGCCTTCGCTAATCTGGAGAACTTGGAGCATTGTACGAAGTATTTGAACCAGACGTTGATTACATTTGGATTTCCCGCCTCCCTCGATCTCTTTGCTACTGATCCGGTGGTGTTTCTTATCTTCTTGTCTATATCCTGCAATGTGGGAGAGGTTTCGGGTTTTGATTAGGGTTTGTATTGGTTAGGTTTCCATCTCAAGGACCTGCAATTGTATGTACGCGTTGCTGCAGCAGCGACAGCGTGACATTGAGTTTAGAGAATCTGCTAACGAGCAGAGACAGAGGTGAGAAATTTTTTCGCTCTTAAAAAGTTCAGTGCTTTTGCATTGCGGCTCTTAAATCTTTTTTATAGAATAACTAATACTCTGGAACTGACTTGTGATTTGCATCAAGAGCCACTTGATATTAGTGATTGTTGTTTAGTGATCCAGTTGTGACTTCCAGCACCGAAATTTGGGGTTTTGTTCAATGGATGGACATCCAGAATCATCTTTTTCTCAGATATTCTTGTGCAGGCTATTTCGTTTGTAAATCATTTGGCTATATTCTTGCAGATTATTTTCTTATGCTGCTTTAGTCTAGTTCAAGATTTGAACTTTTCTACCATATTGTTTATGTGCCTTCCCTTTCTGAGTGTAGACAACAATCGGACATAACTAGACTTGAAGCTAAAGTTGAGAGGCTTGAAGCTCAACTCCAGCTGAAGGACAGGGAAATTGCAACAATTACCAGAACAGTGAGTCCTGTCAAGTTTGAGCCGAAATAATTGTCGCTTACATTCTTAACTAATGAAGGTTTGACTATGAACTACTTTTTTGGCAGGAAGCAAAAAACACAGCAGCTTTAAAGTCCCAGATTGATAAGCTACAGCAGGAGAGAGATGAATTCCAAAGAATGGTGATTGGTAACCAGGTATGAGTTTGCGCTACTTGGATTAACTACTTCATTTGGTTACTTGACAAAACTGTGCTGACCCTTTCCTTACTTTGTGTTCTCTATTCCCTGAAAAGCAAATCAAAGCTCAACAAATACATGAAATGAAGAAAAAGGAAAAAGATTACATAAAGTTGCAGGTTGTGATCTTATCTCGTCGAATTAACTTTTCTGTAACACGTTCATCATTATAAACGCTTAATTATTTCCCCCCTGTGTTTCTTTGGCAGGAGCGGCTGAATCAAGTACTAATAGAGAAAAAGAAAGAATCAAGATCAGGAATGGAGATTATGAATTTGCTGCAGGTCCGTTACAGCATTTTGATTTTTCAATCTTTATGATGAACTGTAGGACTTTCCTCACTGATAGTCTGATGTACTTAACAGAAAGAAGGAAGGCAGCGTGGGACATGGAATGGCAAGAAGACTGATACTGACTTTTATAAAAAGATAGTACGAGTTTATCAACAGAACAAAAACAGTATATAGAGTTTCAAAGACATTTCCCTAATAACGTCATCAATGCAGGTGGATGCGTATGAAGCAAAAAACCAAGAATTGATGGCTGAGAACACTAATCTACGAGCTTTACTTCGATCTATGCAGGTTCTCTTCATTAACATTTCAATCTACATCTGTTAATTAACACTGTTATTTACAAGCAAAGTCTTTCCTTTTGTCCCATTGCAGACAGATATGCGCGATTTCTTAAACGCTCCAAACGGTTCAGCTAATCCTTCATTGGCTGGCAACGGGAAACGTGAAACAGATCCCTCACAATCTCCGTTGGGCGGGAAAACGGTATGGAGAAACTTATGAAATTTGACTTGTTTCTTGTTTATAATTCCTAGTATTCAAGTGTAATAACACTAGTCTTTATGCAGGATGTCTTTGATCTGCCTTTGCGGATGGCTAGAGGTCAAATAGAAGAAAGTTTGCGCACTAAGATGGCTTCCATAAAGGTAGTTTATTACCAAAAGTTGCATTTGCATATCCATCTCATCAATGGCTAACATTCCAGTGCTATAATAAATTGTAGGAACGCATGGTTCAGTTACAAGATGAACCGAAAGGATCAGCTGTTACATCTGAAGCTACCGAGAGAGAGCTTGAACTTGAAGCTCAGCTCGTTGAGGCAAGAAGCATAATCCAAGAACAGGTCTAATCTTAACTGTTGACTAACACTATATTCCCCAGTCGTTTGCGAGAAACACTGCATACTTCTGTTTTAAAAACTAACAAGAGATATGATAAAACCCCATTCTATTACAGGAATCCATAATGTCCAAACATCTTCCTAAATCTGAGAAACGAAGGTACCTGCTCTATCTTTGAATCTTGAACATAATTTTGCGCTTTTTCGGCTAAACAAGTTGATCACAGAACAAGAATTAACAGTAACCTAACTTGTAGCAGGGAATCAGTAGTGTCATTGGCAGACGAGGTATAGTATAACTAAGCGTTTCAATGTTCTTCATCTCTTTGTTTTGTATATTGACTGTTGCTTAATCTGCATTTTATATATGCGCACCAGGGCATATGAAAATGTAGCAAAGAAGCAAGGGTCCAGTTTTACTAAGGTATGTAAGCAAAAGCTCTCAAAAGAAATGTGTCCCTAAATGTAGTAGCTCTAATGTATTCACCATAACCGAAACTCGTTGAACATATATATCTATGTATATTCAGCTTAAGTAAGTGAAATCATTCCTCTTTGATCAGACTCATGTATCTTGAGTTCATATGATCATATCTATATAATCTGGTCAGAGTTAGGTTGAGATTATAACCAATTAAACATGTGCTATTACTTTCTGATGCATAATTTTCAGGTTTAGCTCCGTTTAGTGTCGAAATTTCTCGTAATTCGTAATGTATGCAGAGTCAATCTCCGGTCACATCTCGTATCTGCTGATTGGTAATCACACAGTATTCACTGTTAAGAGACCATATGTCCCGACCAAAGACCAAACAAGTCATTGGTCGCTTTGGTCGGTCCAGTTAAATTTAAGATAATATGAACATTACTTAAGTACATATAACTCTTAAAACTATGCTAGATATGTCTAATTTGGTTATATAATCCTGATAGATTGAGCTACACTTTTTTGTAATAACCTTAAAATGTACGTGTTTACTATCATAAAAATGGTAGGAGAATAAAATAGCATCAAATTCACACAACAAAATCTTCTTTTTAAAGCTACAAATAAAATTAAAGATGATTTTGAAATAAAAATGGATTTCGGTCCACGACATCAACAACTGAACATTACTTATTTTATTTGTTTCGTAAAAATGGGATTTAATTTATCATATTTGCGTGATTAATGGAAATTCTTTTTGCAAATTTAAGGGTTAATAGTTCTAAACGCGAATGATTGGAAGATAATATCGAGAGAGTACGTAAAGTTTGGCGTTTCTTAAGGGATTTTATAAGTTTGATACTTTGATTGATAATAGGCTTCACATGCCATATGAAATCGGACCGTCCTTGCACTATGTATTAACGTGCGCTTCATTTCAAAGTAAACATATCATTTAATATTCATAAAAAATACTATCAAATAAGGAAATTATATATTTTCCCCTTTGCATTTAGAAAAAATATATCATATTTTCCCTTTTTTATTTTATATTAATAATCATACAAGGTGATTATATCTTTCCCTGTATGTTTAGAAATATCATATTTTTTATCTGTATATATATCAACTTTCCCAAAAAAACATATATATAAAAAAACTTTATGAAATTAAATACAAACAAATATTTGTTTCCTTAGTTGTACAAAATACACAATGGTGTTCAACATTTATGGTATATGTTTCTTCAATTATATAGTAAATACAATAATACCAAAAATGTGCATTCACCTATCTCTAACTACATTAAAAATATCCATTTCTGTTTAATTTCAAATTTTTAGATCTAAACTTCCCTTTTCAAGTTTTTTTCGGTTTCAATTTTTATATATAGAAAAGAAAGTAGAATATAATATAGTTGCTTATTCCTTATTTCGAATTTCATTTAGCCTTTTCTTAAAAATAAATTAAATTCGACATAAATCGTTATATGGTTAGATATAAGTTATAACCTCTAATTAGATTGTGTAAAAAGCAAACGAGTCACAAAATAAATAAGCAACAGACCTGTTTTTATATAATATAAAGTCAAAACCTTATTTTAAATTAAAAAAAAAACTTTATATATTATACATAACACATCTCAGTTTTTCCAAAGTCAACTTCTTATAATATCTTCTTAAATCCAATAAATCTTCACATGAACTCTCTCTCTTTCTCTTCAAAAATCAAACAAAAACAATGAATCTAGAAGACAACAACGTTACAACATCAACACCAAAAGCTTCATTGTTATTAATGGAAGAAAATCTCTGCAAAAGAGAATCTTTAATTTCAAGAAACCACTCAAAAGTGGAGATTTCTTCAAGAATGTTGTATTATTATCATGATGATATTGGAGTTCCTTTTAATTGGGAAATGCAGCCAGGAACTCCGATTAATCCTCCACCGTCCGATGAGATTATTCCTCCGATTACTCCTCCTCCGGCGATGTCAAGCCGTACGCTTCCTAAACCGTCGGTTTCACTCGCCGGAGAAGGGAATAAACAATCTTTTTTTCCGGCGAATTTTAAGCTTTGGAGATGGAAAAATCTTCGTAAGAAGTATTTCTCAAGAGGATCTTCGTTTAGACAACGAATGTTTAGTAAGTAGATTTATTTATTTTTACGATTTTTTATGTTGTGAAAATGTGATTACATTATTTTTATACGATTGATCGCATAATTCTTTTGATTTTTACGTTTTTTTATATTATATAGTTTTAAAAAAAATGAAAAGTCAACAAAAAGTAATGGATTCTAAATGGATTATTTTACGCATTTTTTAATAATAATTTTAGTGTCAAGAAACAGAGCAGATATTAACGGTATAGATATAAAATGCATAACTTTTTAAACATTATAATTGTTTTAATAATTTATGATTAAAGAAAAAATTGTTAAAATATCATATATTGAAGGTAAAAAGTTGTTAGAGTATCATATATTCTGAAACGGAAGGGATAGTTTTTAATATTATAAAATTGTTATGAACAAATGGTATTTTATAGTTCATCTTATAAAATCTTAGAATGATATTTTAAAATACTTTTACGAATTTAGAATATAATATCATCTATAATACGAATATAAATGTCACAAATGCAACATTAACTAATTTAACAACAAAATGCAACATTAATTAGATAATAACGGCCGTGAAAAGGATTCAAAATCTTGTGAAGAATTTGAAAGATTCGAAGAAAGTGAAGATTACAACACGTCAAGCTCTTTGTTTTCAACTTCTTCGTCTTCTTCTTCTTTGAACTCAAAGACTTCAACTTCATCAACTTCTCAAGCCTTCCATGGCTGCTCACCTTGTACTTTTAGCCGTCTTCATACTCGTTAATGTTTTTTTTATTGTTTTATTAAATAGTATGTTGTGATTCTATAATAAAATATTTATACAAAAAATATATTAATAATATATATATAAACTTTTGTTAATAAATTCAATGTTGTTGTTGGGATTTGTTGGAAACAATAACTGTTTACTTCAATTTCAAAAGGAAAATATTAGAGAAAATTAAACGATTAAAAAAAATTTGATTGCGTGAAAACATACAAAAAAAACGATAGTATTAGATATAAGTGTAACATTGATTACACATTAAATTTTAAGAATTTTCATAATTTGAAAATAAATGTTAGAATCTTGTAGATTTTGAGTATTGTTAGATTTACATTAATTTAAATAGGATTCTCCTAAAATAAGATTATTCTCAATGATAACATATCTCATTTTCTTGATTTTTAGTTTCCCTATTTAATTTCATAATTTATAGTCTATAATTCTATATATATTAATACTCCAAGTTATATATGCACTTTAGGTAAATTCGGGAAAATTCTATAAATATTTTGGGTAAATCGTAACGGGAGTATTACATATTATAATTGTTTTTTTTTCGTCCATATATCATTGTTTTTTTATATATATAAAAATATAAATTCTGTATTTTATTCAAGTGAAAATTATTCAGCTCGATAAAAAATAAATAACCAACCCTTTTTTCGTTTCAATTTAATTACAGTTTCAATTTTGTTAAACCGGGTGGGTTGATTGCCTATGCTCACGCTCACGGGAATACAGAGGACCATCTACATAATGAATAAGAGCCGTTAGATAGTTTTCCTCCAAACAAAATCTCGTGAATTTTTTCAACGGCTGAGATGACTTTAATTAACGAAAGGGCCCACGTGTCCCCGAAAGCAAACAACTGCCTACTTCATTGTCCAATAAGCAGCAAAGACCAATATTTACCAAAAGAAAACAAATCATTTTCGGGTCAAAAAAGACAAAACTGAACGTGTTATCTGTAATAATGCTATCATTATTATTTATTATTTTATTAACAACATATAAATAAAGGGAAAGTGTTTTCATGCGATAATTCATAATTTGTAATAATAACAAAATAGTAAGATAGCAAAGCGAACGTGGGAAATGATTTGATCTAGCTTTTTATAATCCACTCCATTTTATTATATTGTTGTATCTGTAAAATTAATGTTTTAATATTATTCGTTTTCTATGCAAATTTTTTTGGATATTTTAACCAAATAATGCTTCGGAACTTGAATAAAATTCAATATAAAGCTATGTTTTATTTAACTTAATAATAAAGCTATGTTTGATCTTATTTATTCTATAAAGTTCGACGCATTTATAAATAATAAATCCAAAATAATTATTTTTATCAATACTACTATATATTATATATGTCAGGCGCCGAACAATTCGGCAAATTTCTTATCTTCATCTCCCTTTTTTTCAATATCTTTTGATTTTTACTCTTTCGGCATTTTCTATTTTTATTTTAGTAAAATTTTGTTATTATCTTTCTTCATCGCTTAGCTAAATATCTAAAAAAACAAATTATGTATTCATATGTTAATATACTGATATACACATACATGTATCACAATATATAGTTAGGACCGTATATATATAGTTTTAAATAACTAAAAACACCAGTACTTGGACTATATTTAATCAAAACATTTTTTTAGCATTTACATAAAAATAAAAATAATAATAAGTTAATATTATGAGTGCTAGATAGATAATTAATGGAGAGGTGTATTGCTTAGTCAAAAAGCAAAACAACATCCACTCCGATTTTGACGCCATTTCTTTCGATTGATCTATAAATTAATTAATATTCTAAAGTTCTATTGTATTTATTCATATAACTAATTAATTATATATAATATACTTGTGGTTTAACATACATTGACCGCTCGTCTCTTTAGATATTTTCTGTCACCGATTGAAAGATCAATTTTATAGTGCAAAAAGGCAGCATAGAGTATATACCATATAATATATTTTTGTATCTATTAATTAAGATAAAAATATTTTCATCAATTTAACACGTGAGTTCACCGATTTTGCGATGTGATGACGAGACAAAATACGTGCCACAAACATTAGCAAATGTATTTCAAGTTATTCATTTTTTAACTTAATTTTTGTAACATCTTACTTTACAAATGAGGGAAATTCGAGTAATGTGCAATCATAAGACTAGTGTGTTACAAAAATATAAATATATCAGTTTCAAATACTATATATATATATGATCGCAAGCTAAGACAATTATTTAAAACAAATTATTATTGTCGTGGATGACATGATTGCGTCTAAGCTAATAATTTAAATTTTTAGCAATGTATATCTTATCATTTAGATACAAAAGTCGAATATACAAAACAAAAGAAAAAGTCAAATTGACCACATAACATATTAGCCAATTCTTTTAAGTTAAAACAAACAATTTTAAAATATTTTATGTTACGTGATAATACATAATAAATCTAAAAAAAAAATAATCATAACATTTAACTTAAATATTAATAAAAAAAAGTGTTGTACTTCGTGGACTCACCGTATCACGTTAGCAAACATTGGTCGACTACGAAAGATTATAATCTAACAAAAATTAAAATCTAATTGGCTTAAAATAAAAGATATGAAATAACAGAGAGTAAATAAAATTAAAAAATAATTAATAGATGCGTAGAAAAACAATAATTGAAGAGTAACACATATATTAGTGCTGGTTGGATGAGATGGACAATGGGATAATGCAGCATGCAGATGACACGTGTGCACAACGCTGACACGTGTGGAGGATTTACATGCAAACATGTGCTCGCCATTACAACACAAACCGGTCTCATCTATTCTCTTATTTATAATTAGATCCCCAGTATTTCGTAAATTCCTTAAAAATGTCATAATTTATTAAAAAGGTCAATTTTCGTCAATATTACCAACTCGATAGATTTAATTAATTTAATATATGTAATCAGAATGTTAGCATATAGTTAAATATTATATTAAATAAAGTTTTTTTCTATAAATGTTATAATTAGTTTTTGTTTTAGTTTAAGACATTTTCATTATAAAAAATATGATATTAGTACAATGTTATTAGACAAATGATGTGAACAAAAATAAAATAAATGGCGCCAAAAAGTTAGTCCAGAATACGCGCGAGTTCTGTCTCTCTTTTGTGATATTTTTTAAAAAATTTGAGTAGTGAAATAATAATAAGAAGAAGTCAATATATAATAAAAAAAAATAAATAAAGAGATGAAATTTGATAATGGAGTGGTCAAAGTAGGAAGAAAAGATTTAGGAATTGGGCAAAGTGTTTTTTTAATTTTATTTTTGTAATAATTTGATACAGTTGAGAGGGGACACGCGGCGCCTTTTTGGACCATCTTCAATTATTCTACTTCAATTCCATATAAATATATCTAATATAAGATTATATATATATATATATAGTTCAAAAGATAGTGTATAACAAAATCCTGTAGTACCAGCAAAATCGACGAAATAGCACAGCGAAAATAACCATCAAAATGTAGCATTTAATCAAAAAACAGTTGAATATTATTGCGTAAATAATAATATAATAATCGTGTGTAATCCAATTATCAAAACTAATTTAACTAAAAAACATTTTCACATTGAATAAGTCGATTAATTAAATAAAAAACTTTCACTCTTTAAGTATTGGTTAAAGTTATCAAAAACATGTAACGATCAATTTTAAAATCAAACTTAGTGGTTTTGATATATGTGAATAATAAGTTTTTTTAATTGATATTTTGTTTTTACGTGTTTTTTTTTTTTTTTTGCCATCGTTTTTACGTGTTTTATATGTAGATATATTTGGTTAATAATTTAGAGGTGCTTCAGAGATAATAAGAAATCTGATACTAATATTTTAGAGGTGCTTCCCAACTTGTATACATTTAGTTTAATAATTTATTATACAATATTATTCGTATGTGTATGTTTTATACTAGACCGTTCGTATTGCCACGTCATCAGGAAACGCACACAGACAAAATAATAATTTTAATATAATAAAAAATAAAAAAATAATTTAAAAAAAAAAAGGAGGAGGAAAGTGACGTGAGATCAGTCGCCGCCCAGCTTCATCCCATCAAAATCTTCCACTTGCCCTTTTGCTGTCTTCCTCTCAATACTATTTTTCTCTTTCTTTTTTTACTTTTTTTTAATGTTGAATTTAATCATTTTATGTCAATATATAAAAATATGACTTTTGTATCATTTCTTTTGCCAATATCATCACTTTCGTCAAATAATGAGATGACTACAAAATAAAAAAATTATACTTCCTTCAATTAACGAACACTTTTGATAAGTAAACTGTAATATAAGAAGACGAATTTTTTTTTTGGCCAGTATAAGAACACGATTTATAGACCTTTTATTCTATTAAAAAAATTTCACTATTTTAAAAAAAAGTCGAATTATCCTACGAATTACTAAAAGATTTATCAAATGAATGATTAGTTTTTAACAAAAAAAAACTGAATGATTAGTTTGTTTGTTAAATTATTATATATCATTAAAATTGATATTAAAAATTTTGAACTATAAATTTTTGTTTTACATGCAGTTATTGAAATGATTAGTACTAAGTAAATGATAAAAATATAAATATCCGACATTCTAATTGTTGTAAATGATATACGTGGTGTCTGCATGTGATTTCTCTAACCCCAAAAAATGAAATCATCTCATTATTAATTTAATTTAAATTAATTTTAACATTGATTTATATAAGTCTATGGACTCTCGACCTTCGTGCTCTCTCTCTCTCTCTTCTATATTTCATCACTCGTCTCTCTCATCTTCACCTCTATATCTGTGTCCTCTCTTCTCTCTCTCTTTCTCTTTCCATCTTCATCACTGTTTATCTCTCAAAACCCTAAGTTTAAACACTTAAAAAGACCAAAGAAAAAAGCTTCCACTATTTCCAAGAAGAAGCAAAAAAAAAAAAACTCTATTCCCAAAGATATGAAGAAAAACAATACAAAATCTTCTTCTTCTTCTTCTTTGTCTCCTTCTTCTTCTTCATCTCCTCACAACAACAACAATTGGCTCTCTTTCTCTCTCTCTAACAACTTCAACTCTTCACCAAACCCTAATCTCTCTCTCTTCCAAGCTTTCTCTTCTCCTCAAGGTCTCTCTTTCTCTCTCTAACTCATGTGATTCATTAGGGTTTTGTTTTCTTCTCCTTTGAATCTTTCTGTTCTTTAAGACAAACCAACTTCTTGTTTCTTCTTGTACTAACATCTCATCTCTTTCCCTTTTTAGCTTCAATTATAAAAAAAAACATGTCTTTTTCTCCTATTTTTATTTCTACTTTATTTAATTTAATATTTATGCTTTAGTGGTCTACCACCACAATTCAAATTAATCAAATCTAACCAAACTTAGTGTAGATCTTGTAACGTAATTAAAATAATTTAATTAAATTAATTTGTTTTCCCCTATAGAATCTTTCACTAGATATTCTCTAATAAAAAAAAACTAAAATTTAAATCTATTTTTACAGTACAACGGCAACATGACGGCGATGCAACGGCGGCTCTTTCTATATATCCCGGCGGTCCAAAACTTGAAGATTTCCTCGGCGGTGGATCTTCAAGAATCACTACAACAACTTCAACAACAACAACATCACAAGTGCAACTACATTCTTCACTATGTGGTGGTGTTGTTTACTCATCTGAGCTTTCTTCACCGTCAAATCCTCCCTCCGCCGCTGAGATCTACGACGCTGAGCTCAAATCAATAGCTGCTAGCTTCCTTGGAAACTATTCCGGTGAAATCCATAACGGAAACCATCAAGAACTTCAAGAACAGCAACAAAAACAAAAACAGAAACTAAACCCTCTTGCTGTTTCAGAGGTTTCGCCTACTACGAAAAAAAACGTTGAAAGTTTTGGTCAACGTACTTCGATTTATAGAGGAGTTACTAGGTAAACACTTAATTTAATTCCATAATTTCAAGAAAATCATACGATTATATAACAAATTTATGATAATGCATGTGTTTAATGTGGTATAATAATATATGGTTTAATTTAAATTAAATAATAGGCATAGATGGACCGGAAGATACGAAGCGCATCTATGGGATAATAGTTGCCGAAGAGAAGGCCAAAGTAGAAAAGGAAGACAAGGTACACTTTTTAACTAAAATGCGCCGTGTGTATGTGTGTATGTTAGTAAGATTCAGTGGTTATTTTACTAAAATGCGCTTTTTTTTAATTTACATTATTTTTTTATATATGATGACGGTCAAAATGTAATCTAACGTCGCTGTTATTTTGTGTTTGGGGTCTGTGACGTGTACTTTTGGTGGAAATCATTACCCAACCGTGGACTGAACTGTGAACCGTTTGTAATGATTTTTAAATTTTTGTTTTCTGCAGTTTATTTAGGTGAGTTTCATTAAATTATCTCATAATTAAATAAATTTGGTAATTATTGTGTAATTTTGAAAAGTAGTAATAATCTTATGTTATTTTCAGGTGGTTATGATAAGGAAGAGAAAGCAGCAAGAGCTTATGACCTTGCAGCTCTTAAATATTGGGGTCCAACTACTACTACTAATTTTCCGGTAATTTTTGTCTCATATATATATATACAAAAAAACTTTTATACATATATTTGATAAAATGTGTAATGCCGATATAACTTTATAATATATGTAATTTAGATATCAAATTATGAGTCTGAACTTGAAGAGATGAAACACATGACTCGTCAAGAGTTCGTTGCTTCTCTTAGACGGTAATAATTTAATTTCTCATTAATAAATTTTAATTTAATTGCGAAAATTCTATATATAATTTTATTTTAATTAATATATTAAAGGAAAAGCAGTGGATTCTCTAGAGGTGCCTCCATGTACAGAGGCGTCACTAGGTCCGTTTTTACACAGTAGATTTTGTTACTTTCTGTAAAATCTATTTAGTCCTTTGAATTGATTTGCAATAAATATTAAATTATTAATTTGTAAAAATATAATAATGCAGACATCATCAGCATGGTCGATGGCAGGCTCGAATAGGAAGAGTTGCAGGCAATAAAGACCTTTACCTAGGCACTTTTAGTGAGTCCAATTTTATATAAACCTTACTTAATTTTATTGTTACAAATTTTAAAAAATGTTTTTTTCAAATTTTGTAGGTACTCAAGAGGAAGCTGCAGAAGCATATGACATAGCCGCGATTAAATTCCGCGGTCTAAACGCGGTTACTAATTTCGACATAAGTCGCTACGACGTTAAGTCAATCGCGAGCTGTAATCTGCCCGTGGGCGGGCTAATGCCTAAGCCGCCTTCATCAGCGGCCGCAGATAAGGCAATTGAGCTATCACCGCCTGAACTCCCGTCTTCGTCATCGCTCACTTTTGACGTGGCCACCCCGGTCCATGACCATGGAGGAACATTTTACCCGACCGGTATACCGATTAAATCGGATCCAGCTGATCATTATTGGTCTAACGTTTTTGGATTCCAAGGGAATCCAAAAACGGAAATTCGACCGTTAGTAGTACCGTATGGCTCGGAACTTCATAGCCCTCAAGGTTTCGCTATAATGCCGGGAATGCAAGAGGGGGAGAATAATTT
>KE152106.1:292748-309801 GCA_000411095.1 Aethionema arabicum | reverse complement strand
ATATATATATATATATATATATATATATATATAGTGAGAGAGAGAGAGGAGAGAGACCGATGGGTTTCTAAATAATTAAATATAATTTTATTTTTTTCAAAATTGAAATTTCTTCGATCTTGTTTTTGTTCTTCAACATCGTGCTACTGTTTCATCTTTTGATCCCTAACTTTTTTTTTTTTTTTTTAATAAAATCAATATTTAGTGTAAAAATCTGTGATTGTTCTTCCTGATCTACAGCTTTCAAAGATCTGGCGTTTTGATAGTAATGTGAGTCCAGAAAACAACGATTCTTCATTCGAAGGTAACGTGAAAAAAAACTCTTCGTGTTCTTATCTTCATACTTTCATGCGTTTCGCTAAGAAACGACGTCGTTTTACCTTCATTGTTATGAACGACGCTTAGGGTTTAAAAAAAGATGCCATCTTTATCTTTATTTGTTGCAGGTGTTGCTGAATGTTGCGAATCACCTAAACACAACGGTTTAAATCTAAGTGAAAGACGAGAATTGATTCACGCATTATCAAAACAACCAGAAGAAGCTTCTGAGCTGTTAAATTCATGGAGTAGAAACGAGATAATGAAGATCATATGTGCAGAAATGGGGAAAGAGAGGAAATACACTGGTTTAACTAAACCAAAACTTATTGAAAATCTACTTAATCTTGTATCTCGTCCTTTAGGAGAAGAAGCTTCTTCTGATAGGAGACATCCAAGGAAGAAACAAAAGACGATTGGTTACATTGTTTGTTGTGAGAATTTAGCTTGTAGAGCAGCTCTTGGAAGTGAAGACAAGTTCTGTAAAAGATGTTCTTGTTGTATTTGTCATAAGTTTGATGATAATAAGGATCCAAGTCTTTGGTTAACTTGTGGTAGTAATGGTGGATTAGAGCTTGAAGGGTGTGGTTTATCTTGTCATGTAGAATGTGGTTTTGAAAAGTATGGGATTGGGAGAGATGATGAACAAGGAAGAGAGGAGCTTGATGGTAGATTCTATTGTGGATCTTGTGGTAAAGATAATGACTTGCTTGGGTATGCGAATTTTTCGATGTTTTTTTGGTATCTGTTGCTGTATGAATGGTGAGATTTGAGTTTTGTTTTGACTTACAGATGTTGGAGGAAGCAGGTGAAGGTTGCGAAAGAGACGAGGCGTGTGGATGTACTTTGTTATCGTCTTTCATTGGGACAGAAGTTGTTGAGAGGTACGAGGAAGTATGGGAATTTGTTGGAGTTTATGGATGAAGCTGTGAAGAAGCTTGAAGGAGATGTTGGTCCATTGTCTGGTTGGGCAATGAAGATGGCTCGAGGTATTGTTAATAGACTTGCTTCGGGAGCTCATGTGCAGAAGCTTTGTTCTTTAGCTATGGAGGCTCTGGAAAAAATGGTGTCATCAGAATCTGTTACAAGACAAGGTTAGTTATCCGTTAGTGTATTAAAAAGTTGAAGATTTGTGTTGACTTTGGTCTCATTATTTTATGTTTTAGTTGGTGAGAAGATGAACTTGAGAGTGGAAGAGACTCAAGGAAGATCCATTACTGTGAGATGGGATTCTGAGGAGGCGTCTTCTTCAAGTTCGATTTCAGGTTTCAGGTTGTTCTGTCGGAAGTTGAAGGACAAAGTGTACTCATCTCAGGAGATTTGTGTTGTTTATCCACCTGAGACGAGGTTTACCATGGAAGGACTCGAGTTTGAGACTAAGTACTGTCTCAAAGTCGTGTCTTTTAACGAGGAAGGTGAAGTAGATGAGTCTGAACTTGAGTTCTCGACGTTGAAGGATGATGCAGCTAGGAACTGTATAGTTATGGCCACGAGAAGCGAAAGCCTGTTAACGAACTCAAGCAGTGGTCTTTGTAGTAATCCATCTTTTGCTGAAGATGAATCTAACAACGTTGCTGCTCTTTGTTGTGTCCGAAACAGCTGCAGTAAAGAAAACGATAAAGATGATAACAATGGTTGCCACAAGGAAAATAATGAACACTGCGAAGTAGAATCTGAGCTAGATAACGAGAGGCTACGAAAAGGGCAAGTTAATAAAACAGTAGAAGACTTGCCTATAACACCCTGCAAAAGAGATATTTTCAAGGGGAATCAAGTACAGAACAAAAGATCACGAACAAGAACATTACCTGAGATTAAAGCAGCAAATGGAGGACCAGATAAAGACTTGGGTAATATCGTGAAGATGATTAGAAGCTTAGAGCGAGAAGGACATATAGATAAGAGTTTTAGGGAAAGGTTTCTTACATGGTACAGCTTACGAGCAACTCACCGGGAAGTTAGAGTTGTGAAGCTTTTCGTTGAGATATTCATGGAGGATTTGTCTTCTTTGGGACAACAGCTTGTGGATACTTTCTCAGGTTGTGTACTGAGTAAGAAATCGTCAATGACTGGTGCTGTACCTGCTGGAATCTGCCTCAAGCTGTGGCATTAGAGCTCTCGAAATCATTACCTAGCATTGTTGTCTTTATTGATTTGCTATATTCTAAACTATAAAGATACTTTTGGGATCTAATGAATGCTTTAGAGTGAAAAGGAATGGTGTTGATTGAATCATATTGTGAAGGTTCAAATAAGACATTAGCAAAAGATGATTGGAGAAGAATACAAAGTTCTACAGATCTTAAGAAACCCTGAATCCAGAGTTACATCTCGTAAGGTGTTTCCTTCCCAGAGAGTACATGTTTATCCAGAACAGCGTCTGGGGAAGAATTGCAGTAGATACTACCTGGGAAATGCAGCTTCAACTCCTTTCAATGGGAGATTAAGACAACATGAGAAGGTCCTGCAAGTTCCAGAAAAATACTTATATTGGTAAGACAATGCAGTTTATCCAAGAACAAATTCGAATGCAAAGAATCTCAGTAAGATTTTAATTAATAATCACGAAAACTGAAACTTATATTCTCTTCAGAACAAGCGATGTGACAAGTAAGATATCTCCTGATATAATACAGTCATCGCCAAACATCTCTTGCATATAAAATTCTAGAGCAGAGGATAAAACATACACCAACGAATGCAGAACCTTGTGGTTTCTAAAGTACCAATATCTGAAAAGAAAAAGGCTTGATCTTCAATGTAGAAAACAAGACTAAGCTCAATCCCAGCTAATTCGATCATACTATTATACCTAAACGGCCCTACTAATATTCAATTCATAGAGATTATCACTAAGTTTGTATTAGCTCAAACAAGCAAGAGTAAAATTCATGATATCATCAAGAATCGACTTTGAAAAATTACCAGAGAAGCTTGGAGAGACCCCTAATCTTGAGTAACTACCGATTTTTCTCAGCTGGCAAAGGACGGTTGAAACCTCCGCGGCGGTTCATGTACTGTCGTGGCTGTCGTTTGGTTACTGCCCTAATACCACTGACGTCAGCACCTTCAACTGGCTTCCCTTTCGTCGAATCAAATCCAGTCGGAATCCCTAACATCTTCATCATCTCCATCTCATTCACATCCATTCCTTCATCTGCGTCGCCGCCTCCATTATCAGCATCGTTGCCACTTGGTTGTTTATCAATCTTCTTAGAAGGCTCTTTCGCAATCTCATCCACGAAATCAGATACAACTCGTTTACGGTTCCTTTCCTTATCGTCTTCCACTGAACTCTGACGATTACGCTTCCGTGACGGCGCATCGGGAGTAGGACTTCGGCGCCTGTGGTGTCGCTGACGATCCCGGTCACGGTCAATCGAGCGGGAACGTGACCTGTACCTCTCCGAAGAGCGAGGAGGACGAGCGTGGTGGTCAGGCGTCCGAGATCGAGACTTCTTACTTCGAAGCCCTCTATCACGGTCCCTTTCTCTATCTCTATCTCTATCCCGGTCACGGTCTCTGTCACGGTCGTCTCTATCACGACGTCTATCCCGGTGGTCACGTCCACGGTCTCTGTCTCTGTCTCGTTCGCGTCGGTCGCGCTCTGACATTGTTGGCTATGCGAGTGGAACGATACGTCAAGGTTTTACCAGAAGATATTAATTTCCCCCAATTTTCTCTCTTTCTATATAGGCGGGTCTTTAAATACTGAAACTAATCACAAATTTAAGACTTAATTTTTAAATGACACAAAATTTATATCAAAACACAAGTATTTTCTGTGATATTTTAAGAATTTTATAGGTAACAATACAACATTACAAAAAATTATAGAGAAAGGGAATCATATTAAAATATATAAAAATCGTAAATAAAAATTTACAGAATATGAACACAAATGCACTCATTGCAAAGCATCAACCTTCTAATTTCAAAAGAACCCAACCCTAAGAGAAAGATGAGAGTAAGAGATCACATTTTCACTATTTATATATAAAAAAAAGAAGCACTAAAAAGTCCTAAGATGATTTAAGAGATGGAGTAAAAAAATATGAGCAGCACCCAATTCCACCATAGTTAAATTCATCTCTAAAGCCTAACCAGCGACCTTATCTTCTTCTTCTTCTTCTTCCTCTTCTATATATGGCTCTGCACTTTTTACGTAAGAAAGCTCGCTAGTGATAACTCATGGAGTTCACTTAGCATCCACTCTTCTCCGGTCTGACCTCCAAGAACTATAGCTCGTGTTCCTCCAACTACACAAGTACCATGTCCCCACGCAAACCGTGGTGGTCTCCCAGGAACGTTAAGTATTCTCCATGTCGGTTTCTCTTCGGTTGGGTCTAGAAGATAGAGCTGGGATGCTGAGTGAAGCCCAGCCACTGATCCACCAAAGATCAAGATTCTGCCTCCAGGGAGGTTTACTGCTACGTGATCTAGTCTCGGTGGCGGTGCTACTCCTCCTGGGTTTCCTGCTCCAGGCATTCCACTGCCGGTCACACACCTCCAACAAGGCTCCTCTTCGCTCAAGTCCATTGTGAAAACGTCACTTGAACGAAATCTTAAAGGTCCACTTTTTGCGAGACCACCGAACATTAAGATCTTTCTACCTCCATAAACTGATAGCGTGTGACCAAGCCGAGAAGGGGGAGTCCAAGCAGCAGGGATTTCTCTCCACACAGGTTTCTCCATTGAGAGGTCGAGAAGAAACGTATCACTGAGAAGTACTCCAGAATCTGCACAACCACCAGAGACTATTAACTTGGTTCCGTCGAGAGTGCATGAGCTGTGCCATGATCTTGGCAATGGCGGTGCCAATCCAGAAATCTCCCTCCAAGTAGGCGGCTTTGCGTCTAAATTCAAGACAAACACATCGTTCAATAAACCTTGTTGTCCACATCCTCCAAATACAACTAGATTGGAGCCATTGACGCAAGAGAGAGTGTGGCCCCAGCGTCCTGGAGGGGGGCAGCTGACTTTGACATGTTGCCATTCTGGGGTATCTGAATTTAGATCTAAAACAAAGGTATCGTTCATAGGCTGCATATTCACACCCTCTCCTCCAAAGAGAACAACCCTGTTCCCAACAGCGCATGCACTGAAATTACAGCGGGATGGTTCAACAGCACCCCCAACAGTAAGTTTTATCCAAGCTGCAGCTTCAAGGGTGGTTAATTCTCTAGCTAGGCGGCCCCAACCAAGTCTTTTTGCACCGGGAACAGTCTCTAATACACTTGTTGTCTCAGTGCCCCAAGCATTCTGACAAACCCTTCGCCAAAGATCCTCGTTTTTTGTCATCACATAAAGTCTGCGGCAGACCGAGCTAACAGATGCAACATCTCTTGGTGTTAGACGTGACAATATCTTCATAGACAAAACTTCGTCACTCAGCTGAAATAACCCGCACATCCCTCGGCAAACATTCCGTTCTCCAGCTGCTAAAGCAGAGTATATCCCATCAATTGATTTCTCCTTAGCTGAAAATCCTGGAACAGGTCCAAGGTCAATGTCTGTCTCGATGAAGAACTGGATTCCAATTATATGCGTGATAGTATCATCATCTCCATATATAGGAGTCAGCCGCAATCTATTCATCAGAGGAGACCCATCTTTTCTAAAGTTCAATAACTCGCCTTGGAACTGAATTCCCTCATCAATACATTTTCTTATCTCGGAAACCACCATGGAATCAACTAATGGATGCCTTCTTTTTGCAAATGGCCCTCTACATTGTAAGAAACGGCTGCAGAGGTTGAGGAAAATATAGAACAATATGAGACCAAGAGACAAAATTATCTCCAAATTACTGATGCGCAAAGGCAATAGACAAAAGTTATCTATACATATAGACTCAAAATAAAACTGAAAAACCCTAAAGAAGCATATATAAGTTAGTAACACGTAATCTGAACTGAATTCCAATCTTGTGAACGAACCTAGTCATTCTTGCCAAGTCCTAAGCTGCCCAGACTGAGAAAAGAAAGAAGCTACTAAAGCTGCTCCTCCCATGACATATTAACAGTCACAACCAAACTAAATAGACTTTGAACCTGATTAAACAACCTACTAGTTCATGTTTCACTGAACATCAACATAAACCAGTTTCTGAACCAGTGTAGAGTTTCTTGTGTTTGCTATAACTTCACGAAACTAAACATGGTTGTCTTAGTTTATCTCAGGAGACCTTTATAAAACCTCTAAGTTTGCTCAGCATGGGGAACATGTGAAACAACTCAACAGCATCCATGAGAGCACAACTAAAATCAATAGCATCATCACTGAATATCCATATGAACCGCTTAAGCATATGTAACCTTAAGGAACGCACTTACGCCATTGTGATTTGTGTCCATGAGTCCATCACTACTTAAAATTCTCCGCATAATCACCTAAGATAATATAACAACACATCTCTTCGTTTTCATTCCACCAAAATATTTAGTACTGAAGACACCAAATCAAGTGATCAATGGACAACAGCATCCTCGACAGCAACTTCCAGTAACCAAAATCTCTAAATTTAGACATCAATCCAAACTAAATTCGCATGGCGATCAACTCTACGCTCCTCGACTATACATAACTAACTGATCCTTAATCAAACTCCCCCGAGTAAGCCAATTCGGCTTAGTAAAAGACGAGAAAATGAGCTAAGAACAAAATTATAGTTCAACAATAGCTAAAATCAACGAAATTCTTCTCATAATTGGAACAACTAATCCAAAATTCAATAGAAACACTAACCAATTTCCTCCGAGAACCTCCTCAGCGCGATACCCAGTAACCATTTCGAAGACGGTATTAACATAGATAATAGGGTGGTCCGGCTCCACAGCATCGGTAACAACGAATCCACAAGGTGCCGTATGAAGAAGATTACCAACGGGATACGGAATTGGTCCACCTCCAGGAAACAATCCTCCCTCATCCTCATCCGCTGCTGACGAGGCATCATCGGCGCTTAGATCGGAACCACTATCCCACTCCATGAAATCAAAAGAATCAGACTACAATAAAGACAAAATTATCCGCCGGAGATAAAGAAGCCAACGATTAAACCAACCGGCGTTAAAAGTGAGGTAATCGGTAAAATTGCGAGAACTAAAGAGAGAGTTTGAGCTGAGAGGGAAAGATGGTGAAAAGAACGAGTGGTAACCGTCGAGTATTGGTGGAGAAATCTCGGCCGTGTGAGTTAATGGGTTTTAAAACGGGTCGGGTATTACCCAGATCCGAATAGTTTTGTCGGGTCAAATACTCAAAGCTCCGTTTCCCTTCTAGGTTTTTTAATAAAGCTTATTTCGGGTCCCGCTTATTTCATAAAATTTATTGGACCATAAAAAAGCCCATAATAAATAGTCCATTAAAGGATTATAGAAAAAAGTTGTTTTTTTAGCCGAAAAAAGTTACTTGTTTTTAAAACAATTTGTAATAAATTTTGAAAGAAAATCAGAAAAATAATCTATGTCAAACATTGAAAAAATTAAAACATTTATTGTGATTTGAATTTATATTTCCGAAGTTTCAACTTATATTTACGAAGTTTCAATTTTTTATTTATTGTGATTTGAATTTTAACATTAATTTTCATGTAAATATGACAATATTAGTTATACCAATATGTGGACAGGACATAATATAACGCAAACTTCTTTTACTTAAAACAGAAAAAGAAATTGTATGATCAATTTTACAAACTCTATTTATTGCATGATCAAATGTAAAAAATAGTTTTTGTAATGTTATTCCATATTTATATATATATATATATATATTTTGTTAAATTATTTCCAAAATTATATTTGGTTTATGTATCTTCTCCTCAATACTTTTTAAATTCAAAATACACTTGCTTTCCAATTTGTTAAAATTATAAGAAATTAAAACACTAAGACCTTGAGTATTATATAGATATGTTGACCAATACTAATTTTGATAAATATGTTTTTTTAAACGACTATAAAAAAGTTTCACAAAATTTTAATTTTTGATATTTTCTTTTTAAAAAATTTTGTGAGAGAACACAAGTGGGTTTGGTCGGTCTTGTCTTTACACTTTTGCAACATTCCCTATTCATTCATATCTTTCCACAATATGCTAAAATCTCCATTATATTATTCCTTTTTTTTTTCTTTATACAAAATAGTTTTTAAATATTTCATAATTTTATGTCCATTAGAACATGATGATGAATGAAAGTTGCAAATTATTCATATATTATAATCTCTTCCTTAAAAGAAAAAATTATAAAAACTAACAATAATTACAATTGTTGAAAAAAAAAATATTATTATTATTGAGAATACGAACCTGAAAATCACAATCAGCGTTGGTCCAACGATTTTCATGAAGCACTTTGTATGATTCCATTTCATCATTTACTCGTAACCTCACATTTTTCCTACTTTTTAGATTTTCATTTTTTTTTTTTTTTTGTATATCATGTGTTTCTGTGTAATAGTACAAAATTCGACCCTATTAATTTGAAAAGCCATTCCTAGGAGTTTACGTCTCTTTTTGTATTACCCCATTATTTAACAAAATAAAAGATAGAAATACTAAAATTGAGCCATATTTTTAAATCATAAAATGATCAATATTTTATATTGTGTTTCTCTAGTCGAGATGAACACTTATTCATGAATACAATATTTTTGAACTATTCAATATTAAAAAAAAAACTAAATCTATCCAGGTTAACCTGAATAAACCCAAAAAAAAGTTAGACAAATAATCATCATTAAATTCGGTTCGATTAAATTAACATTTTTTTTGTAATATTTAGTTTTGGTACGATATATCTACAAATATAATATGCCATTATCCAACTATAATGAGTAATTTTTAGTTAAACGTAAATCAAATCATATTCGAAAAAAATCATTTCACAAAATGTTTATAAGTCGAATATATATAAATGGAAAAAAAAATCTTAAGGTAACTTAGTTTTTGGACAACAAAAATCTAAACGAATACTAATTACAAGTGATATATATATATATATAGATATTCATGAAAAATGTATATGAAATAAAATTTTGTGAACCAAAATTGATGTAGAAATTTAAATGGAGAGTGGGATCCACAAGTAACATGATCGGCATCGACCAAAGGCAAAGTCCAAAGGGACTACGTCTACGTTTAATTATAAGAGTTGGTTAGTACTTAGGTTGTACGAAAATATCCCACGTTTCATATCTTCAATCTCCAAAATTTCTTTGTATATTTTGTCCCCACTTTCCAACTTCTTCTAATTATTATTATATTTGTGTTTTTAATGTATTAATCCATGTATCTTATATTATTATATATTATATTATTCATTTTTATGTCAAAAAACCTCTAAGTGGTGTTTATATCTAAATGATTCTTGTCCATTTTGAATAAAACTATGTTGGACCGACAAATATACCTATTCTGGTCAATTTAGATATTGAAATTATGCCAAGGTTCATGAGACTTTTAACTCATATATACTTAATTAGCATTTAATGAATTATTTCATTTTTTCTGCTTTATATATTAGATCAAAGCATTTATAAAAAGAAAAACTAGTAATTCGTAGCAACAAATATTTTTAATTTAACAATTTTAAAATTTTAAAAATCCGAAACCAAAATTTATTTGTTTTAACCTTTTTTTAATATTAATTTATAACTTCTAAGTCATAAGACTTTATAAAGATATTTTAGATCTTCAACGTACCTTACAATTTAGTTTTCCACCTTAAATTCAAAACCGACTATGCCAAAAAAGAAATATATGTTTTTTCCATAATGAAAATTTGCTATAGAAAAGAAACATTATAAAGGAAAAAGAAATCGTGTTTATATACATGCGTGATTCTTCCAAAGTCTTAATGAATTTATGTTAAGAAATTCGTTCAATGATTTGTTATGATATTTTAAATTTATTAATATTATACATATATAAGTGCACCATTTTACTGTATTGATCTTTTTGACCACTTTTACTGTATTGATATCGTCAAAATTCTTTCAAAATTTAACCACAATATATACTTGAAATGAGATATTAATTAATCTGTTTTTTTATATTACTTTATTATCAAATATAAATGTTCGTGTTTATTGAAATATATGTGGTCACTATACATAGAACCTTCTTTTGCTTTATAATTTTGAGTATTCCATAAATTTAGTTACACCTTCCAAGCAAAGCACTATTCATTATTCATTATTATTATTATTCATTCACATCCATTACCACCCAAACTCTATCCCAATTTTTTTCACTTTATTCTCTCCGAATATAATTCCGGTTTGCGTTTTTATTTCTCGGTTCAAGATTTTTTAAATTGAATTTCACAAACACTAAAAATATTATTCTATTTATTTATATATTCAAAACTGATTTATATTGTTGTGTTATTAACTTATTTTGCAGTAATTTAATCTCACATCAAATAATTTCATATAATATAATTTTCACCAATTTGATCTTATTTTTAATTTCTAAAGAGAAAAAAAAATAGGTGAAACTTGTCTGATTTCTTTTTTGGGAATATGGTAAAACAAACCACAAACTTTGTTGATTTGGTGAAAAAAACCCTCAGCTTTAAAAATGGATTTTTAAACCACGAACTTTGAAAATCGGGGTTTTTAGACCATGAACTTTGAAAATTGGATTTTTAAGCCCTACAAATTTTTTTTAATTAAAATTAAACTTTGAATATCAAATTAAACCATAGTTTCAAACTTTAACAAACAAAATATATTTCAAATTTGGATTAATTAAACAATAATTTCAAGTTTAAATTTAAGATTTTAGTTAAAAAAAATTGATTATTAGGATTCATGGTTTAAAACACTCAATTATCAAAGTTCATGGTTTAAAAATCTATTTTGAAAATTGATGGTTTTTTTTCACTAAATCATCAAAGTTTGTGGTTTATTTTACCATTTTCCCTTCTTTTTTCACAATTATAAGTTTTTAAAATGATGAACATAAATTAGTTTGATATTCTACATAAATAAAATTACAAAAAATCTTTATTGCAAGAATATGAATCTGTTTTAGGTTGACAGTACACAAAGGTTCGGGCGCGTGTAAGGAATTTATTGGACCACCCGACTTTTGGTAAACGACTCTGAGTGGGCTGTCACCATTTAAAGTGACCGTCATGCTCACAAAATATATCACCGTTGCTGTTTCAACGATCGCCGTCACCAGACCGTTAGATTAATTCTGTTTCTATTTATTTGTATTTATTATACATGGCGATATATTATGTACTTTGCTGTGTGCGGGGTGAATATTTTAAAATAATGTATATAAATAACATCTGAACATTTATTTGTCAAGAATATTAATAAAATTATCACTTGTTCATTTGTTCATGCATACATTTACATAAATCTTGTTATCTTCGTTATTAACCTTTTCTATTTACTTTTATATAAGTTTTAGGTTTAAAATGAAATTTTGGAAACAAGAACTATTTTTTAGTAATAACAAAGATATATTTTCCCTCTGTACCAAAATAATTGATGAATTGTTTTGTTAAAAGAAGATTGATTTTATATTTTTTTATTTATTAAATTAAAACTAGTATGATATGTAAATTTATAAATCAACATGCAAATTTATTGTATATGTATTTTTCCTATTGGTTAATTTAAAAAATGGAGGAGAAAGAATAGATTTATTGGGAAGTGTCATAAAAAAATAAAAATAAAATACAATTCAACAAATAAAACATTTGACTAATTAATTAAAATTTTAAATATCAAGTATTTTGGAACAAAAGGATTATTAAGAGCTAACCATAACAATTACACTGAAACACTATATATTCCAAAATTTAATTATTTACTTTCCAATAAAATAGATAACAACTGGATTTCTGATAATAAATTCATATTATATTTATATAAAAATACATTTTTCCGCCGAATTTGGAAATATATCAGAATAATAAACCCATGGAGAAAAAAAAAATAATAAATAAAATATGTATTCTTATTCCCAATTAATTATATGGACCACACAAGAGGGAAAAAATGAAACGGCGTCGTATTAAGAAACGAGGCATATAAATAGCGCGAGCATTTAGCCAACGAAGCTCACCTCTTCCATAACTTGCTCCATATTTTCCTTTTTTTTGTTTCCTGCATATCTCCCAAGAATCTGGTTCGTTTAATCTTCTTCTTTTTCTTGTTAATATCGAATATATCTTCACTTTAAATTTTTTATATAATTTTATTTGCAGTTTTGTTAAAATTCGAATAATTCTGGATTTTGATTTCGACAATGGCGACCTCACTCGAAGATATAAGAAATGAGACTGTTGATTTGGTACGATTTTCCTCCATTTTTACTTCACTAATCTTGATTCTTCTTCGGTTACCTAAAACTCCGATTTTTTCTCAGATATTTTAAACTCATTTTTGTAACGGAAACTCTTCACATGATTTCTGCTAATTTGATCGGCTTTTTATTGTATTGACGGATTTGCCCTTATGGGTATCTTTCCAATTTAATGGGCCTTTAAGGCCCATTATACACAAACGAACTAAAAGCACGAGTCCTCTGGTTCGTTAGTCTTGTTCATTTAATTTTATTTTTAATAATTTATATGGATTTTTAGTTTTTGAAAAACGTTAGAAAAAAATTGGAACGAATAATTTTTTCCCCTAAAAACTCCACTTTAATGTGTTTTAGTTAATATTTTGCAGATTAAGTATTATGTTGTTTACTTTTTCTAAAAATCAAATTTCCAAATTTATAATTTATGAGAAAAATAAAATTTTTTTTGATATTGTTATTTTTTTTTAAAATGAAATATTATCAAAACTGTAGAAGAATTTGTTTCTCAAATTTTTTTATAATTTATTTTTTTTATAATTTATTTGTTTCTCAAATTTGTAGAAGATTTTGAAAACTGAAAAAACATGATAAATTGTAAAGAAATGGTAGCATGACAGACTCTGCATCTTACAAAGACTAAGTTTTTTTTTGTTAATCTCATCTTTGCAGGAGAAAATTCCCATTGAAGAAGTTTTCCAGCAGCTAAAATGTAGCAGAGAAGGTTTATCCGGAGCTGAAGGAGAGAGCAGACTCCAGATCTTCGGACCCAACAAACTTGAAGAGAAGAAAGAAAGCAAATTACTCAAGTTCTTAGGTTTCATGTGGAATCCTCTCTCATGGGTCATGGAAGCAGCTGCAATCATGGCCATTGCTTTAGCTAATGGCGATGGAAGACCACCAGACTGGCAAGACTTTGTCGGCATTGTTTGCCTCTTAGTTATTAACTCAACAATCAGCTTTATTGAAGAAAACAACGCCGGAAACGCCGCTGCAGCTCTAATGGCAGGACTTGCTCCCAAAACAAAGGTTTTTTTTAATTTTCTTACTCTTTTCTACTTCTTGTTTGCTTCATTAGTCTATAGATTAGTCAAAGATTAGGTATTGGTTATGTTTTAGGTGCTAAGAGATGGTAAATGGACTGAACAAGAAGCTGCAATTCTTGTTCCTGGAGATATTGTGAGTATTAAGTTAGGAGATATCATTCCTGCTGATGCACGTTTGCTTGAAGGTGATCCTTTAAAAGTAGATCAATCTGCTTTAACTGGTGAATCACTTCCTGCAACAAAAGGTCCAGGTGAAGAAGTTTTCTCTGGTTCTACTTGTAAACAAGGAGAGATTGAAGCAGTTGTGATAGCTACTGGAGTTCATACATTCTTTGGGAAAGCTGCACATCTTGTGGACAGTACTAACCAAGTGGGTCACTTCCAGAAAGTGTTAACAGCTATAGGAAACTTCTGTATCTGTTCCATAGCCATTGGAATACTGATTGAAATCCTTGTGATGTACCCAATTCAACGCAGAAAGTATAGAGATGGAATTGATAATCTTTTAGTTCTTTTGATTGGTGGGATTCCAATTGCTATGCCTACAGTTTTGTCTGTTACAATGGCTATTGGGTCTCATAGATTGTCTCAACAAGGAGCTATTACTAAGCGAATGACCGCTATCGAAGAAATGGCTGGAATGGATGTTCTATGTAGTGATAAAACTGGGACTTTGACGCTTAATAAGCTAAGTGTTGACAAGAACTTGATTGAGGTATGTACTAAAGGTGTGGAGAAAGATGAGGTTTTGCTTTTAGCTGCTAGAGCTTCAAGAACTGAGAATCAAGATGCTATTGATGCTGCTATGGTGGGAATGCTTGCTGATCCAAAGGAAGCTAGAGCTGGGATTCGTGAGATTCATTTCTTACCGTTTAATCCAGTGGACAAACGAACTGCTTTGACTTATATTGATGGTAATGGAAACTGGCATAGAGTTAGTAAAGGAGCTCCTGAACAGGTAAACTAATAATCACCATTTTCAAGTACAGAATGCTGTTTCTCTGTACTGATAAAACCTTTTCTTTGATTCAGATTCTTGATCTTTGCAACGCTAGAGCTGATCTCAAGAAAAGAGTTCATTCTGCTATTGAAAAGTATGCTGAACGTGGCTTGAGGTCATTAGCAGTTGCAAGACAGGTATATACTTCTTTTACACATCTTACTTCTAATGTATAGCAAAGATGAATTTTTCCTATGTTATTGTTTAGATTGTACCTGAGAAAACAAAAGAAAGCCCAGGTGGGGCATGGGAATTCGTTGGTGTTTTGCCTTTGTTTGATCCTCCAAGACATGATAGTGCAGAAACCATTAGAAAAGCTTTAGATCTTGGTGTTAATGTGAAGATGATCACTGGTAATTTCCTTTACCAACCTTAGTCTTATAAATTAGGCTATATTCAATTACTGACTTTAATGTCATGGTTTAGGTGACCAATTAGCTATTGCTAAGGAAACTGGTCGTAGATTAGGAATGGGAACAAACATGTACCCATCTGCTTCTTTACTTGGTCAACATAAAGATGAAAACATGGCTTCACTTCCTGTTGAAGAACTCATAGAAAAAGCTGATGGGTTTGCTGGAGTTTTCCCAGGTTTATCACTTTCTATGTCTTTTTACCACTTTTTTCTCTCTTTCTTAACACAAATCTGCGTTGAACAACAGAGCATAAATACGAAATTGTGAAGAAGTTGCAAGAGATGAAGCATATTTGTGGTATGACTGGTGATGGTGTTAATGATGCTCCTGCTTTGAAGAAAGCAGACATTGGTATTGCTGTTGCTGATGCTACTGACGCAGCTAGAGGTGCTTCTGATATCGTTCTTACTGAGCCTGGACTTAGTGTTATCATCAGTGCAGTGCTTACAAGTCGAGCTATTTTCCAAAGAATGAAGAACTACACAGTAAGCAGTAGTTAAAGCTTGTTTTGGACTTAAAGTTTTGTTTTTCAATGCATTCTCTTACGTTTTTTCTCCCTTATTTTCGCAGATTTATGCAGTTTCAATCACAATTCGTATTGTGGTAAGTATCAATCATCTTGTTAAATTCTTGAAATTCATTAAACAATGTTCTTGATTTTCTCTATTTTGTTTTGGAATTTTCACAGTTTGGGTTCATGTTCATTGCTTTGATATGGAAGTTTGACTTCTCACCATTCATGGTTTTGATCATTGCTATTCTAAACGACGGTGAGTTTCCATTACTTTAAAAGACACCATTTTTAGATACCTCAAAGGTCAAGCTTTTGACATTGTTATACACATCAGGAACCATCATGACGATCTCAAAGGATAGAGTAAAGCCATCTCCAACACCAGATAGCTGGAAACTTAAAGAAATTTTCGCAACCGGTGTTGTTCTTGGAGGCTATATGGCTTTAATGACTGTAGTTTTCTTCTGGGCTGTCTACAGAACTGATTTCTTCCCGGTAAAAACAACACACTAAACATTAAAAAATCTCTGATTTCTAAATCTTACAGTCTCTAACTTTGTTTCTACCAATCCAGAGAGTATTCCATGTTCATGACTTAAGAGGAAACGAACATGAAATGATGGCTGCTTTGTATCTACAAGTTAGTATCGTAAGTCAAGCTTTAATCTTCGTTACAAGATCAAGAAGCTGGTCATTTGTAGAACGTCCTGGAATGCTCTTACTCATCGCTTTCATGGTAGCACAACTGGTAAGTAAACTAATCAAGCAAACTTTTCGCCAAAATCGACGAAAAAAATAACATTTTTCTCTCCTGTTTTTGTAGATTGCAACATTGATTGCTGTTTATCCAGATTGGGAATTTGCAAGAATTAAAGGGATAGGATGGGGATGGGCTGGAGTTATTTGGCTTTACAGTATCGTCTTTTACTTTCCATTAGATCTAATGAAATTCGCTATCCGTTATATATTAACTGGTAAAGCTTGGAACAATCTCATTGATAACAAGGTATGTGTGTTTCTTCAGATAAACAAAAGCAGAGATTTTTCAGATTTGGGAACTTAGATTTGGTTTCTTGATTTAACAGACAGCGTTTACTACTAAGAAAGATTATGGTATTGAAGAGAGAGAGGCACAATGGGCACATGCGCAGAGGACATTACATGGTTTACAGAATAAAGAAGCAGTTAATGTTTTCCCAGAGAAAGGAGGTTACAGAGAATTGTCTGAAATTGCAGAGCAGGCTAAAAGAAGAGCTGAGATTGCTAGGTATGTTTATAGATTAATTGATTTTATATAAAGTTTTGTGTAATTCAAGGTATTGATTGCATTGTAATGTAGGCTAAGGGAACTGCATACACTTAAAGGCCATGTGGAGTCTGTAGTGAAGCTTAAGGGATTGGATATAGAGACACCTGGTCATTACACTGTTTA